>JABYQR010000205.1:0-82438 GCA_022592445.1 Cytidiella melzeri | reverse complement strand
GTGGATAATGCCTGCGTGAAGGAATATTGGTGTAATGAACCTGTTGACCAGGGATCAGCAAAGTGATAATTTGAAAGGATCACAGCACACCTGAACCACTGATTTGGCTGCTTGTCGTGAAACCCACCAAACCCACAGACATCTTCTAAGGGGCATAAACGATCCGGTGGATTCGCAGTGTCGTTCAAGCCTGAAGGGGAGATTGTCATATATATATATCTTCGGTCGGAGGAAGACGGCGTACATGCAAAAGATGTCGACACTGGTAAGTCTTGTATTTCCTTCATACAAGGAGGGAAACGCGCGCCTGCGTTGATGAGGGCACTCTGTGACGGCCCCAGCATCGGATTGACCACAGGCTGCTGTCAAGTCAGCCCTGACTTCAATACGAAGATATCTAAGAGGCGTACATGGAATGATAACGGAGTGCCCTGGGTCTTCGAATTGAGCACCAGCTCGTAGATCAAGACCCCAAGCATAGCTACTGCAAGTGTCCATGCTAAGGATAACGACGAGACCGATGAATATTGGCAAACACGGAAAAGCAGCATGTTGTCTCACCCACGTAAGGATACTTTTGTCGTCCAATACCCCGCCTCTTGCGCTCTATCCGCTGCTGCATGCTGTTCCTACCATCGCCTGGAGCCATAGCAAGGAATCGCGACAGTGGACGGGCCTTTTCGTTTATGGGACGCGCGTGCTCGGCGTCGTATGGCCCATCGTCAGCATACTCTGCCAATATGCACTCAGTGACCAGGATTTGACTTGAGACACATTTGCATTGATGTATATACCCAAGTCCTCATAGCTCCTCGAATGCTGCCCGTTTCTCGGGTTGTACTCCTCTGGTTCGGTAGGTACGCCATGCTTTGACTGGTCTGGGTTGTCGTAAAACGAATCATTGGCAGCGCTCTCGCGCTCTAGCAGGTTGTCGGAGGAAACTGCCCGCGAATGCCCACGGATCAGATTCAGAGCTTCATGGTTAAACGGTTCGTCTTCGGGGAATGACATGGACAAATGGTACAAAACGCACGAATCAAGACGGTGACTGTCGTAAGCAGAGTTGGACGTCGACGGTTGTGCAGAGCCCTTGCCACATATGCCTGACAACTGCACAGGCTGTACACAGGCTGTACCGTGACGTACAGTACCTGCAGATGCAGTAGCCGCCCAACTGGGCAACACACCTGGCTCCGAATTAGGAAGGTCAAGTAGTTTGGCTGTTGTATCGCATCTCCACGCTGCTCCAGCGCGAACCGTAATGTACAGTTTACTCGCGCTAACATCAGTCAATAGGAAGACCCTCGCTCTCCTTCCACTTTTCCATTAGTTCATTACTAGGCATGCCAAATGGATTGACGACCTTCCGAGCTACTTCTACTCCAGCGACAGGCAAGTTTCCAATATCCAACAGACCCAGCTAAATGAAGCCTGTAAAAATGAAACATTTTCGCTGAGGGAGTGATCATATCCTGACCTGTACCAAAGCCGATGCTTGATCCCAGTAGCTGAGACGAATGTCCCCATAAATACACAATCCCCACAGATATTTTATTGGGGTACTCACATATGTCTAAAAGCGTGCATCAGCAAGGAATCCAAAAAAAGTGATAATACACAGGCGCACTCGAACGTCAACTTATCTCCTCGAAAAGCAACAATCCCAACAACGGTCAGCTCTAGAGGTTTTCCTGTGGGCTTGACACCGGGGAGAAAATAGTCGATTTCCTAGAAACCGCTCAGCCCAGTGGGTTTGGATAGAACAACTTCAGATCCTTACGGTTGTGTGCGTGCATCTAAAGATCATCTCGTCAATGATACGATCCGCGCCAACTACGCATAGAAATAAACTTCAGTCTCTAAAAATTGCTTTAGAGACCTACCAGTGCGTGAGACCGTAATGAGCTCCGTGTCTGGAGGCGTGACCTGACGTAAATGGCATCAGTGAAGATATGATTTGAGCGTAATAGCTTCATCACGTTCTCCTTGGTAAAGTGATACTACAACACATGATGAGCACTAGATAGCTCGAGTGAGCAACGATAGTTTCTGTATGATTCCCATACCTTGTAAAAACGAGCTAACTGTTCGAAACCAACCCCGCCAGTTAGCGTCGGGACATGGTTCACATACGGGACCGCGACCTATACGAGTACTTTAGCGGTTGAGCTGAAGTACGGGGAAAGCTAGCACACCATGGTCGACATCGTTTCTAGGCCATGGATGACGAATGAACGATCAAATATCAAGAATAGTTCTGATAGCAAAGAACGCACTGAGAGCATCTCTCTCTACAAACTCCTGAAATATCCAATGAGAACAGCTCATGACACACCAGGCATGCGTGACTTACATAGTAGGTGTGCTTCTCCCACAGCTTCTCGAGGTCGAAGCGAGGACCGAGCTCCCGACGGAGGAGATCCAAAGTCCGGCTGTAAGATAAGCTTACGGCAGACCTGGTATATATGTCCACCTCTGACTTCTCTTCAGCAGTGATAAGAGCCGGGGCTTTCATGTCGTATGGGAAAGGTCGGGACGAGGTAACTTTGGGGTAGACATGTGCTTGTATCGGGTGGAGTATAGCCGTGAATTCTGAGGTGCTTGCCACATCGATCACAGAGAGATTAAGCTCTTCTTGACTGGAATTCAAGTGCAAGAGCGTACTGAGAACGCAAGCGAATTCCAATCAGTTTTCTTGCTGAGCGAGAAGGACGGTGATTACGAACTCACGGGATATAGATATTGTTGGCATGTTTCAAGAGTAAACCCGCTGAATGATCAACAGCCGGGCAGAAGTGAACAGCAGCTTTCAGGCTTGGAAGCGGCAGACCAGCGAAGATGGAATCGAGTGCCTCTTGCCCTATGCCATATGTGATAAGGGCCCAGTTCACGCAAGAGCCCAAGTCAGCTCTGCTAGTATGCAACGCTTTCAATACCTCCTGCACTGCGTCGTCGACAGGCTGATTGGCAACGATTTGATACACGTCGTAGCCTTCCTCAGCGAACTATCAAGATACCCATGTTTCAGCGGAATCAATCTTCAGAGATGGACGTGCAAGAAGAACAAACCTGAGTGCACCACCCTACTTGGTCTTCAGAGATGAACACCACCAAGATCGCTGGATTGAGGACTGACGGGACGGAATTAGGATGAAAGCGAGACATCCCAAGTACAAACGTTAGTCGCAAGTTCGTGGTACCACGTTGATAGGGATCGATCCAAGAAAACTTGCTACCTCTCAGTTTGGCAGTGGGTAGTTTTACCCACGACCACGACTAATGACAAAATACGACGAGGGCTCACTCCAATCTCCCATGGACGTACAAATAATTGTGTAGAATACAATGTGCAGAATCTAACATAACCTTGACAGCAATTTGAGTAAATGTCACAAGAATAAAAACCAGTGCTGAATAGATGAGGTGTCCAGACGAGATGCAAGGGTTTGGCGGATCATGACGAGCAGAGCATAGTACGCACACCGGGGATTACGACGGTATGCGGGAGTGCGAAACCTCCGCTAGCGGACTACCTGCCGTACTGTTCATCCTCCCTCTACTTCGAGCCACCGATCGTGATCTTGTCAAAGGAGTGAAATGCGTAGTGGCTCTGAGCTGTCCGACCTCCGTGTCCGAGTCACCAAGGGAATATGAAGGAGGCTTCTCCTCGTCTTCATCGTCCACCTCTATTGACCTGTACCACCTCGCAGCCGACGGTGCTCCATCTATCCATTGCAGTGTGCGAATCTCTACTTCGCGCAGTTTCCTGCTTGGCAGCTTCCACGACATTGCAGCGCGTACACGGCTACCACTTCGCTTGTGAGAGCCTACATTCGAGGACATGCTTGTGTGATGGCTGCCTTGATAGGAGGGATTTTGCTTCACTGGCACGGCACCCAAGAAGCGAGGGTCTGATGGGAGGAACAAGGGGAGCATGTGTCGAGAGTCGAGCAATTCACCTAGCGCTTCTGGTGGAGAAGGGGGTTCCCATGAGGACTTCTCCGACACACGATCGAACAAAGAATCAATACTGCGCTGGGCTCTGATCTCGTCCGGGTTCGGAGATGGCGGAATGCTCTCAACAAAGCTCGAGTTGCTATTCAACGGAGGAGAAGAGTCATCGCGTTCGCGCTCGTTGATCTGTCAAAAGACATCAGATGGAGATTACAATACGTATAGCCGTAGCTGGGCTTACCTCTTTACGAAGAGCCTCAACGCCGAGCTTGACGCGATGGCGTTCCCAGTCTTTCTGCAGCTGAGCGAGATATTGAACGCATTCTTCAGTCATACGCCCCTCGTTGACTTCGTACTTGTAGTCCCGTACTGCGCGTCGCATCTATAGGTCGTCGTCTCAATCTAGCTACCGAGGTCTGTGATGGGAATCAAGATTTGTCTTACCTGAAGGGGATTGATGTGCCTCATTGTCTGTATAGTCGCGATCAAGTTGGAAAATTCGTTGATGGACGACAAACACTATTCAATCGAGGAGATGAACATCCATGTCTCGCAGGAGCGTGTTTTCACCGTACCTGAAGCCAACTGAGAAGGTCCTTCACAGGCGCAAAGTGAGCCCCTACTCCCTTTGGCAAGTCCATGCTGTCAATCCATTCCTCGACGACACTAATGTTCATGCTGATTTGTACCGCTCGAGATCTGTAGGGACGTTTTCCGTGATAAATCATCAGAGACCTTTGAAAACTATTTCCATACCTGCACAAGTATTTCTTCCTGGTAAGGACACGGTTGAACATTTCGCCTATTCAGGTTGAGACCTACAGGAGAGATCGTCACAACAATATTCACTCACAGGCTGCCCAATACATTACTTGCGACCAAAGCTGCGTGGTTAGCGCAGGATTGACATTTGCAAGGCGGAGGAAGGTCTGCAGTGCCGTCATAAACGAAGTCATCTCTTGAGGAGAAGTCATGCTCGAGGCATCACTAAGCGAACCACCCAGTGAGACACTAGTGGGTGGCCTACCACGTCCAAACGGATTCCGAAGTGAAGCAAATTTGCCGGCGGCGGTGTTCGGGGGTGTGGTCGGTCGAGCAGGAGTTGAAGACGCATTTGGAGTGGAAGTTCCACTCTTCATTATCGGTGAAGCTGGAGGCAGAGTGTTTATTGCAGGCGGAAGAGCTGGTTTCTTCTTACCCGCGCCGAAGGAACGTAGGAAAGACCATTCTGACTCAAACTGCACTGCGTCGAATTCGCTCGAAAGTGGGGTGTAGTCCAACAAGGCGGCATCTAGCATCTGATCGATTCGTCTTTCAGCGAACCTGATGATGAAAACTGCATATTCGTGAACGGACGACTCAAGATAGCGAGCTTCTGTGCTTACCGAACACAGAGTTGAGAATCTCCTCGATGAGCGAGAACGACCCGAGCATCTCGCAAGTCTCCTTCAATGCCTCATCGCAGCGCATAAGGTGTAGCCATACTGTGAGATTGTAGAGCCAGAAAACCAAACATGTGAGATCGTCTCCGTGGTTCTGTAATATGGTGGATAAGAAGATAACCGAGATTAATGCCGGGATCACCTACGAAGAAAGTATCTTCAATCGCGTCGGTCGCGCCTGTGATGAGATCATCAAGCCAGTCTTCTCCACATTTTAGACACGCGAAGCGTGCTAGCATATAAAGCGCGTTTGCTGGTTCAGTGTTCCGTAGTGCAGGACGGAAGTCGATGATCAGAGACTGGAAGATGTTTGGTAGAGCGTGAGGGGAGAACACCAGCATTGAAGTATAATCTGGTGATGGTGTCTTGTGAAGGTGTCAGTGAGCAGGACACGAACGAGGCGAAGCTGCACACACAAATACGTCTAGTATCTCCGAATCCTCATCTTCAATGTCAGACACCTCGTTCAAGTCAATTTCCGAGTCAGAGTCTCCCCACCATCTGAACTCTATGCCGAGTGTGCTAGTGAGTTGGTCCTGCAATGCTCGTTGGGTCTGCATCCTTTGCTTTTGTTTTTCTTGCAGCCGCCGCCTCTCCTCCATACGCCCGCCTGTCCATCCCTTCTCCCGCATCGCTTCTTCAAGCAGCACACGAACATCCTCTCTGCCAGGAAGAGGGGAGTGCGCGGTCACGATATCTAATGCCGTGAGGTTCCGCCGCGTGACTGCGAATGGAGAAGATCCCCGCGTCAGTAGATGCGACACAAGTGTTGGCGGTGCGAGTAGTGCTGCATGATGCAGTGCACCCCAGCCAGCTGTGGCTCAAAGTCAGGCAACGAGCCAGAGAAATGAGTGGACAATCGGTAGCTTACCGTGGTCGGGTTGGTTCACGTCCGTGCCTTCAGCAATAAGCAACCGCACACACTCTTCTCGCTCTACGTCTCTCTCGCTCTCCGATCCAAACCCTAGAATCGTGACGCTCAACAGACCGAGTCCGTCCTCGTCTTGCTTTCCGAGATCGATGTGAGGTTGCGCCTGAGGCTCCGAGAGAAGGTACGAGAGTAAGCTGAAGTCGCCGAACACGCATGCACGCGTTAAACAGTGCGACACGAGGTCTGCTTTCTGGCTCGGTGAGAGCCCGACGTTAGGAGAGAGCAAGTGAGACAGCTGGGTCGGGGTGGGATAAATGGGTTGCAGGTCTGGTTCCACAGTGATGCTGACTTGAGGTAGTAACGAGGACGAAGACGCCATACTGGACCTTGAAGGGCTGAGTAGACGAGGACGACTTGACTGAGGAAAGGGTCTAAAACACAGGCGATGTCTCTTGCCTGATCCTTGAAGCGAGCCAGAAGAGGCGGTAGTAGATATCGAGGTTGAATCGCGGCGACCTGCACCGTACGGAACGATTAGGCAAAGCAAAGATGAGAGCAACAGCGAGGACGAGCAGTTTATGTGCTCTCGAAAGCAAGCAAAGCAGAGTACAGCTGAAGGATGTGTCTACCGCAGCTGTCAGCCCCAGGCGTTGGTCGTCAGTTCAATAATAAGTTCATATATATTGGTGTGCAGTCGATCCCTGGATCAGATCCAAATCACAGACGCCTTTGTCAATTTACTGCCAATAATCTTCACTTTCGACCGCAACCCTCCACTCTACACGCCATGCCTCTCTCAAAGCGACAGAAAATAGACGAGAAAAAACCCGAGGAAGAGCTCAACAACTCAGGAGAGGAAGAGGAGGCCGATGCAAGCGTTGCGTCTGGCTCTGAGCAAGCAGACAGCGAAGGCGACGCTTCCGCCGACACTGACGATGAAATTGCCGACACAAAGTGGGCCAAATCCAAAAAGACACTGAAACGGAAACACCGCGCGACGGACGCAACACGATTCGGCTCGGCGCTGCAGTCTCTGCTGAACACGGACGCGCCTTCCACTCTTCCCCTGTCACTGAAGCCGTCCATCAACCGGAAACGAAATGACGAAAAGCTAGAGGCAAAGGGGAAGAAGGTCATCCAGGTAGAGAGAAAGGAGAAGGAGGAGAAGGGTCGGATAAAGGATGTCATCGGTGGATGGGGAGGAGAGAGCGAAAGGGCGTTACGAAAGGTTGCTCAGAGAGGAGGTACGTTACTATGTTTTCCTCCCAGAATGTCATCTAACCAAAGTGTCTCTGCATGATTAAGTGGTGAAACTGTTCAATGTCATACAGCAATCTCAAACTACAGCCGCAGCCGCGGAGGAAGGCCTCAAAGCGCAGCGGGGGACAGGCAAGCCGACGTTGCCAGCTCCTTCATTAGCAACGAAAGATGTGAAGAAGGGCAAACTCAAGCCAAACGCTCTTGGCCAAGGAAAAGACAGTGGGTCGCTCGTCTATTCTGTGCGGGTCTACAGCTGATGCTTGGGCATCTCACGTCAGGTGTCGTCGGAGAGAACGACTTTCTCAATAGCATACGTCTCGGTGGCATTGTGTCCAAAACATAGCTTGCGGTGGATGACAGACGTTATCAGTTTCATTTGCACAGACGCAGCCGATTCGGACGCATCGCGCGTAGGTGAGGGTCTATTTAGTGGATGTATCTTTGGTTCATAGCCAAAAGGACAGGGACATGTTGCCGTACAGTGTCAGGCAGTGGCGTGAGCCAGTAAGTGTGGCGAATGCAGTCCCCCGCGATACTTGCCAGTAGCGAATAGTTTGCACCTTTCGTACTGGATTAGAAACAAATATTAGTTAGTCAAACTCAAAGGCGGCTAAGTATCTGCTTGCGAAGTGACACCCTAACCTGCCCTAAACTCTCAAATTTCCATAAATTGCGGACGTCTCCCTGCCCAAAATCTTCCATGGTCAGTCTTTCCCGCAACTCATCATGTCTCCCTCGTGGTAACTAACAAGACTCGTGTTTCCAGCCGCCAAAAGTTGTAATACGTCAGGAAGAATGGGAACGACGTCTGCACGATTTACAGGTTTCGAAAAAGTGAGCGTCCTTGTCCTCTGTCTGCTGCCCGTGTCGCATACGCGTCCAGACACCCACGATGAAACTCATTTGGGAATCTCTCCGAAATCAATGACGAGACAAACAATGTATTGCATGTATTACCTGAAACTGTCTGGTCGCGCACATCATCTTCCGTGCAGTTTTCGACGTAGTGCTGACTTGTGCTTTCTTCGTAGTGACCTAAACCGCCTCGTGATGGACTATCTGGTAATTGAAGGCTTCAAATCTGCGGCAGAAGAGTTTAGCCACGAAGCTGGACTAGCAGCACCGGTTGACTTGGAGAGCATTGAAAGCAGAATGAACATCAGAGAGGCACTGCAGAGGGGAGATGTGAGCGAGGCAATCACCCGTGTCAACGACCTCGACCCCGAGGTGAGCACAAAGTTACATGTCTTACCTGTCGGCGGGCCAATAGGATTCAAACTTTTTCATGCACCACTCCAAGACCGCTTGCGGTTGCTGACGAGACTCAACCAAAACTTCAGTCTTCAATATGATTGGCCCGTCTGTATCCGGTGTTCGTTGACACTAGTTACTGATCTCTCCTCGCAACAGATCCTGGACACGAATCCGGCTTTGTATTTCCGCTTACAGCAGCAAAAGTTGATCGAGTACATCCGGCAAGGAAAGATCGCGGAAGCGTTGGAATTCGCTCAGGAGGAGCTCGCCCCTCGCGGGGAGGAAAGTCCAGAATTTCTCGCCGAGCTCGAGAAGACGATGGCGCTTTTAGCGTTTGAATCTTCGCCTTCTGCACCTCCAGCCATTGCCGAGCTGCTTTCTCCTGCGCAGCGGCTGAAGACGGCCGGGGAGGTGAACGCGGCGATTCTGGAAAGTCTCAGCCAAGGCAAGGACGCGAAACTTGTTGGGTTGTTGAAATTACTGTGCTGGGGTGAGACTATGTTGGATGAACGCGCCGAGTTTCCGAAGGTACGCCCTGCACGGTTGTTAGGATGCTGTTGGCGTTGACTTGGATTTCTGGAACGAAGCTCGACCTGGGTGAAGGCACGTTTACGCAATCGACCGCTCAGACCAAGCACGGCTGATTGTCGTGCGGAGGATACATTTTTGTTTGTACTATGAGTCAGTTGTGGGTATTGTATACTATCTATCTGGATTTCATTGAGAGCTGGTGTGGGATCATGTTCTGCCAGGCAACGATCAACTGATGATCATTCGAGTTGAGGCACAGTAGCTCTTTGACATTGTATGGTTCGTCATATGCATCAAGACTTGAGATGCGTTTCGTTCGCTGGGCCACGCGGGGAGACGTCGCGCCCGTCGTCGCGGAAGACCGCCTTGGACGACATGAAGTGTCTAGAACACGACCAGGGAAGGGGAAAAGCTCCGAGAAGCGCAGCATGCAGGCGTCCTGGAGGCGAGTGCAAGTGCTGCCGGAAATTCTGCAACGACTTTCGAGAGTGACCTGTTCCAAGTTCATGTGACATTTTGCATACTGTGCACCAGAAAAGTCTAGAGTGCGAACGTATCATATATAATAAAAGCGCAATAATGCACAGCAGAGATGAGCGGCGACGTCTTAGAATAACGAGGAGGACAAAGCGGGTATTCCAGAGTGACAGAGGTCTGCCAATTCAGTGCTCGGTGCTCGCCCACTCGGTCGTAACATACATCCAGGGCGTCTAACGGATAACATGCCCCTTGGTCTGCTTTGGGCGTCGTTTTGTTTGCGTTCGACAACCCTCTGTCGACCACACCAACGGCCACCCATCTCCCCCTCGCACACAACGGCGAACTCATCCCACACCATCCCCAGGCGACCCGCATCTGTTTCTCGTCAGCTGGCAGGCGATCTCTCTCTCCCCCTCTCTCTCACTGCTGCGCGAAAATAGATCCTGCCGCCGTCTTCGCCCTCTCCTCCAACCCTCCACTCTCGTCTTCAAAGCCTCAAGTCATGTCAGAGGAGGGCAGATCCGTAATACAGAGTCGACGCAAGCCCCCAAGGCTCCTCGTCATACGCAACCCAGACGACGAACGAGACAACACCGTCGGGGACGAAGTCCAGCCATCGTTTTCATATCACTCACAAGCATCCGTGGCAAGCAACCAGTACGAAGAGAAGCCACAGCCTTCAAGAGCTCCCTACCCTCCTCCTCTCACCACAAATTTTCCGCCAGCCACTCTGGGCCATTACCCAGCATCTCGACCCAACCCTTCCAACCAATCCCTGTCATCGCCTTCCAGTACCAGTTCCCGTGCGTTCGAGTCTACTCCACCTCCGAGCACTCCCGGTCAAAGTAACCCCCCAGATGACATGTCCAGCGAAGGAACATTGGGCCAAGACGGCGTTCTTGTCGGATGTGCTGATGGTAGCGACGTTACTCCTTTTAGTGCTTCATCGAAGAGGGGATATATACAGAGGCTAGCACCGTCTCCAAAGCATAGGCGACGAGGCTCTCGCCCCCAGATAGTGAGTAATCATCTTTTTTCTCTTGAGTCGATCATTAAACATTCGTGCATGTCACAGTCTCCCGTAACTTCAGTGGCCGACCCTTTGCCCTCGACAAGCTCGTCAAGCGCAAACGAGTCGTTGCTGCACGAACGGATCACCCTGCTAGTGACAAGGGACTCGGAACACCTGGTCACTGTGGACGTCTACGGAGTCAAGCTTCGGGATGCTGCGTACATACGGGAACGGATTTTCTCCAAGGTGTGTTACCTAGGCAATTATTGGGAGGCACACGATAACATGTTACGTTTGCAGCTCAAGATTCCCGATGATGAGCAAGACCGCCAAGCATTCTATTGCACCGAAATAGGCAAGTACGCTCTTGGAGAGGCCCTCACAAACGATCAGCTCCTGAGATTGTGCGTCGAGCGGGGCGATGAGAACGGTTCCTTGAAACTCCTGGTCTCCGATGCACAAGCATCTCTGCATGAGCCATCGCATGAATCTACTCAACCTTCGCCAACCGTTGATACAATTCCGCCACCCGTTCTGCCCCATAACTATACACAGAATTATGGGCCGCTTCGACCTCAAAAACGGTTATCAAGGTCGCGCAGAGACAGTGTGTCATCAACAAGCGAAAGGCAGCCCCCAGAGGCCTCCGCAGGCTACGATGCATCCGTCTCTGACGATCTTGACGCGGCGGATCGTGAATCCCGCAGGCCAACAACGATACGAGCTGCTCCGCAACAGCAATATGCTTTGCGCTCCCAACCGCTTCCTCCTCGCCCTCGATCACCTCCTGCACACGGCCGACCACAATCACCGAGTGGTCTTATCTCACCAGACCGCGGTGTAGCGCAACCCTATCATTCGCCCATCTCCATGCGCACAGAGAGGCCTCGTGGTAGCGTGTTACCCGCCCTGCCTACCCAAGTGGCTTTGTCAGACACAGCTCGGTTCAACAACCCGTCGTCCGTTGGAGGACAGGCAGCCAGGGGTGTGCACTTACGTTCTGAGTCTGATGCAGCAGCAGAACGCGATAACACGCTACAACCCCCTGAGCAGACGCAAGAACCGACCTCGAATCGCCGCTACCGTGAAGCTGACGACAGGGAGCAAGAAATCGCAGACAAAGTTCGTAGCCCTAATTCAGCGACTCGAGAACGTCCGCATGGTATTAAACGTTCAAAGCATGCTATCCGAGACCGTTATGAACAAGGTTGGAATCTCGTTCCGGGGAATGTCCACAGTGACGAGAACGGACGCGGTCGACCATCTCCTGTCCAAGAGTCTCATATGTCTCCTTCTCGTCCACATGGCCTTGGCTCGCCATATTCCCAGCTGCCGATTCCTCGTGCACCGCACATACCTATCCCACCTCCTCCTTCTGAGTCTAGACCACATGGAAAATCGTCATCGAGGGCACAGAAAATGGTGCCTCGGGAATATGTTATTAGGTATAAAGATGCTGCCGGGAGGGACGGGACGCCTCAGTCACCTCCGAGACAAAACTACGCGGTGAACTCAGCGAAAAGTATGGGTGACTTGCGTAGTATGTTCAACGCGCAAAGCACGGCATATCCGCCGCCTCCTCCGCGGCGAGCTCCCAATCTGCCTGTTTCCATTACGTCGAGGCCAAGCACCGCTGATCGTAATCCGATCGCACAGACGAATGACAACGCTATTCCTACCCACCTTGAACACGCATCTTCTTCGGAAACATGTGTTGCGAAGTCTTATGAAGGGCCCCGTGGCCCTCTGACCTCACCAACCGTGCCCTACTTGTCGTCGAGAACGATGGGACCAATGGGCACGCCAAACTACTCGACGCCAACGTCATCACTATTGAACCACTCTGTTGCCGGTCACGATTTATATGCGCGCCCACATTCCTCTCTTGGCAACGATCCTGCTGTCAGCACGGCGTCGTCCTATCGTTCAAACCGCATTATGCAACCACTTAATGCTGATCACTTTTCTTCCGAGGTACCATACCGACCCTTGGTCCCTGTTCCTCCACCACACACAAACACCCCATCGTACCGTGACGAGCCATCGTACTCAGTACCCAGTTTCGGCCCACGGCCACAGCCTAGAAGCGATAGAAGTCACGCTGAGGTTTATGGTGTGTCGCTGAGTACAACTCCTCGCGGGACGAGGACACCTCCGCGCAGCCCTGTCACTACCAAGCCGTCCAGCAATGATTCGAAAGATTCTGACCAGAAGCCGACAGCAGAAGGGTCTCAACCAATGCAACGTACGCTATCGTCTTTGCCTGTGCATGAAGATGAAACGCCTTCCTCCACTGAGAGCACTGTACGCCGCGATGAGATGTCACGCTTTCTGGGCGTGCTTGACTCGAGTACATCTACCTCAGGTTCGTCTACGCTCGTTCAACAGAAACAACCACAGGCCTCTAGTCCGCCTGCTCGACCGCCGTCTCCACCAAAGTCATTTGACTCTTCAGTGCTCTTCCCTACCTCTTCTTCAACTGGCACCTTGATCAGTGTGAACTCGGACGATTCTGAGAGCGAAGCTGGGACCATCTGGGCCAAGCCACCTCCCAAACTTGCTAGCAGTGTCGCAGCACGGCCTGTCCTTTCTCCGATTGACACAGATAGCTCGCCTGGATCTCAACAGAAACCCCTTCCGTCTCGTGACAACTCTAGAATACCTGCGAATTTCCCTCCTCCGCCTGGTTATATTCCCGACACTCCTCCTTTGCGCGGCCCTAACCCTCGACGGACTAATCCCGCGAACAAACAGAAACTTCAAGATCAACGGACAAGTCGGTTTGACAACAACTTTGAGGTCACCTGGGCTCCTCGTCCACCTCCAGAGGAAGTGTTTGAACGTCTGCAGGAGTATTTCCCAGAGCATGACATTGACGAACCTGTCATCGACGCGCCTTCCGGCGGCACCTCTCCTACGTCGGCAGAGCCTACCCTTCCGTTGCCTGCGGAGAAGCAGAAGTTCAGACACAAGAAGTCGATTCGGTACGTCGCGGAGGAGCACAAGAAGAGGATTGATCGTCGATCTCGTATGGAGCCTGCGGCGAACGCGAGCAACGTGCTTCGCAAGCGGAATACGAAGTTGTGGGGGAGCAAGCTGGAGGAAGTGCCGACGCACGATCAGGCGATGCTCACGCAATCGGGACCTGTTGTCTCGGATGGCTCGCCCGGAACTGCTAAGCGTGAGTCCTTTCACATAACTGATGTCATTTTCAACTGCTTACTGGTTTGGGTTTTGTTAGCGATATTCCGCTGGGTGCGTGGTGAACTTATTGGGAAAGGAACGTATGGCAAGGTTTATCTTGCTCTGAACGCCACAACGGGTGAGATGATCGCTGTCAAGCAAGTCGAGATGCCTCGCACGGCTAGTGACAGGGACGACTCGCGGCAAGTGTCTGTGGTGGAGGCGTTGAAGCTGGAGAGCGAGACGTTGAAGGACCTGGATCATCCCCACATTGTGCAGTACCTTGGTTTCGAGGAGACTCCAACCTTCCTCAGCATGTAAGTCGATGGATCTTGCGGGTGTCGTTTTCAAGGAGGCTGACATACGCTTGTAGTTTCTTGGAGTACGTTCCTGGTGGATCCATCGCTAGCTGTCTTCGTAAACACGGCAAGTTTGACGAGGAAGTTACCAAGTCCTTTACCGGGCAAATTCTCAGCGGTTTGGAGTATCTCCATTCCAAGGGGATTCTGCACCGTGACATGAAGGCGGATAACATTCTTGTCGAAACGACTGGAATCTGTAAGATTTCGGACTTTGGTATCTCGAAGAGAACGGATGACATCAACATGGCGGGAGCGTATACGTCGATGCAGGGAACTGTCTTTTGGATGGCACCTGAGGTTATCGACGCCAACAAGAAAGGATACAATTCGAAAATTGATATCTGGAGTGTGGGTTGCGTTGTATTCGAGATGTGGACTGGTCAGAGGCCGTGGAGTGGAATGGAGGCGATGGCTGTCCTGCTTCAAGTATGTGCACCTTCTTGATCTTGTGTCAGCGTGAGAAACTGATCAGGCCCGTCTTGTGTAGCTTTATCAGACGAAACAGGGCCCAGCTGTGCCGCCAGAAGTGGCGTTGTCGCCTCTAGCAGACGACTTTCGCGAGAAATGCTTCCAAACGTAAGTGTTCCATTCCCGCCTGGATGTGAATTGTACGTTGAACTCGCGTATTAGCGACCCCGATCAACGGCCCACCGCGGCTGAGCTACGGAAACATCCATACCTTGAGCTCCAGCCGGACTGGACTTTTGTTGGCTTCAAGTAAGAAGCTTGCTATGGACGATATTTCCACAAGAATAGCTCCTACCTGCTTGCTTTCTTTCTTCTTTTTCTTTCTTTCTCTTGTTTCATTGCCACACAAGACCTGTCCTTTTTTCAGTTCAACGTCTTGTCCCCAACACTGTCATGCTTCATACCATCATTTCTACTTTTTTTCTTCTTCTTCCAATCTAGTTAGTACACATCCCCGAGAGAGTTTTCGCATCCACACATCATTGCCCAACGACGTCCACGCATACGCACAGCCCATTTTTCCTCTGATATACCTACGACGTTATTCAATTGTAGCCCATTAATGCGAATCACAATAACTAGCATATGCCTCTTCTCAGCATCATGACGTCACGCACAGTTACATAACGTTTATAGAGAGTTGCGGGCACGGTAAATATTCGCCGAGCAAGGTGGATGCCTCCGCGAATATATACCACCGTCAGGAAACGATACCAGGGTTTGCAACCATCTCTGCACGCCCATGAACTGACTACCTCCTCGACGTCGACGAACTGTAATGACCACGGCGAAACTGAAAGCAAAGGTGGAGGAATTCCAGGGCAAGAAGACTACCACAGAAGAAGACGTTCAGGTCCTTGCTCGTGAGAATGCGGCGACAAAGATACAGAGAGCGTGGAGAGCGAAGAGACGAGCTTCGTACCTGGGTACGGATTTTTTGTGGACAGACTTGGTCACGCACGCAAGGTTCAAGGTGCGTTCGTCAACTCACAGTACCAGTGGTATCCGTGATATGCCAATGTTGAGAATGGTGCGAACACTTACTATTGCGCGTGTGCTACGTACATAGTTGGACAGAGATGCGGCTGCTCAGGGGAAGAACGCTGCTCGCGACCGTTGGCGTCGAGCTATATTCCTGACGTTGAGGCTGCAGGACGGGAACACTATGCTGGCGGACGAACGGGTAGAATATGCAGACGCGTCGAGAAAGTGGCTAGAGACGCAGCATTGGTTAGAGATGATCGACGTGTTGAGTGTCATTTTCTTTTTCTTCGTATGTGGCTGGTTGTACGAGAGCTGACAGGGTTTTTATTTTTGTGTGATGCCAGTAAGCATCGCTATGGGTCAAACTGTGAGTACACGGTACGCTCAAACTCATGGACTTACATCCGAGCTTCAAGTTGTCTAGTGAAAGTATGTGCCACTAGCAAACCTGTAATCTAGGTACAATGCGATTGACGTGAACTGTCGCAGTACTACCACAGAAGGTGGCAGCAAGAGGACACAACAGAGAACTTCTTCCAATGGTGTGTAGCGTGGAAGACCCGTCTTTCGAGTATTTGTCGTCTCATTTTAGCTCTGCGGTGCGCGCCATCTTTAGGCTCGACATCGGCGCAGGTAAGGAGCTGTCGCTGAAAGAGTGTTCAAGGGAGCAGCTGGAGAAAGAGGTGAGAATCATACCTTTGAACACGTACTACAACTCTCATCCGCCTCCTTGCATGCCCCGCTCAGCGCATCTCGTGAGAACTCTATCGTCTTCGCTGGGTTTCCTTTGACTAACCCGACGTTGAGATATCTGTCACCTGCGCAACGTGAGCAGAGCGGCAGCAGCACCTGACAATTCCAGCAGGAACTGAAATGGTGCAAGAATAGGCCTCAACTACCTCATTCAAATAGACAGCGATGGGAAGCTTCGCTGGGCCAGGACAGGCGAGATAGTGGACACCACGCCAGGGGAATGGAAAGATTCTGGTAATGGCAAGGGCATAGTACCGCTCAGTCATCCAGACATTCCCGCTGTCAAGCATCGAACTAGCTTCGTCATGCCTGCTAGTGGTTCAGCACCCAGCGGTTCGTCGCTGAGTGCGGACGCGGGTGATGGCCAGATGCACTATTACTTGGGGCGTCGCCCAGCCGGCAGTCGCTTCAAGGGCTGGTTGTGGAGAAACCTTACACCTCGGGGTATGTTGGAGCGTCTGCTTCGGAAGACGATTCAGAAGGACACTTGGATATATGTATCTGTGAGTTTCTCGTTCTGCTAATGCATTCGAGAGCTGCTTATGTAGACGGCATAACCTCAGGACAAGCATTGTGAGTCACCTCTTCAGAATTCACGGCAATGACCTTCTTGTTCAACGAGCGAGCAACATTGCAGTCAATATATTTATCGGCATCAAGAGTATGTACGATGATTGGGTGGCGTGTCTACGTTTCTGAACGCTTCACAGCACCGGGCACATTTCAGCATTCGTCTTTTCTTGGAGGAGGGCTGGTTACCTCTGCTGGGCTGATATCTGTCAAGAACGGAGTAATACACAAGTTGTCACCGCTGTCCGGACATTACAGGCAAGTTAACGCTATATTGCCGGATGCCTGGATATCTGAAGGCTAATTGCCCGTTGCAGGACGTCAACTGAAGTGCGCACATACAACTGTGTGAACAGGATTTGACTGCTAATCATTACAGGATTCTCTCTAGCACTTCCGATATTTTCTCGGCATTCTAGAGCAGCGCGGTGTCGATATGGACAAGGTCGAGATCAGCAAAGCTGAAATAGCCCTATGGGGGTAAGAACGGCTGCTCTGCTGTCTGCTCGTGCTTGCTTGACTAAAGTTGTCTCAGGATTGAGCGCATCACGGAATTGAAGAAGAAGCGAGCCGAGGCTGTCTCCAAAGGCAAACGCAAAGCCAAGAATACAATACACAACATGCACATGCCATTCCACCAGAAGACCGAAAATGGAGAGAATGAGGAGGGTGTCGAGAAGGCAGGCGAGGACGCACACAACCATGCGGATGAGACTCACCCGTCTAATGCGCATTCGGCCGCAAATGGTCATGTCGTAGCAAACGGCACGGTAGAGACAGGCAAAGCAGAAGAGCCCTTCCCTGAAGAGAGCACGGACTTTCCAGCTGATGCTCCTGGTACAGGTGAGCGAACGGCAACCTAACCTGTACCAGAGGTCTTCGAACTTCCACCAGCGGACATCTTGTTTATAATCGCTATACCTGCTCTAGTTTATCTATACCCCATATCCGAACATTTATTTGGAATTTTCGCTTCGTAGGGTACGCTGTATTTGCAACAGACATGATTTCCATCTGTATCCATCCACCTAGCCTGAAGAACTGGCCATGGGCCTACGCTCGACTCCATTCACTCTCGATATTCGAGATGCCAACTGGTAAAGCAGCCTTGGAGGGATAGTGTTGTCAGCGTGGGCAGCTGTTACTACGAATCATGGCACAAACCTTTTCGTCGTAGTCTACCCATTCGCCTTCGTCGAGATCGACTTCAGTGAACTTGGTGCCGGATTCAAGACCTACACACTTCCACGTTCCCTAGTAATAGTCAAGTCCGCTCAGATCACATGCGATTCACCAAGAACATCATTTCCATGCATACCCTGGGCTGGAACCCGACGAATTCCAAACCACGGCAATCGATGGTGAGGAAAGGAGCGAATTGACCGTTGGAATCTGCGGTGTAGGCGATCGTCGGTGACTTGTCTTCAAACTTGGCAGAGTGCTCCCTCTTGCAGGACCCACAGCGCCACACAAAGTTAGCCTTGTTGCCCTTTCCACCAGACACCTCGCGCTCTTCCTATGAGAGGGTATTTGAAGTCATGATTACACCGAGGCGGTCTGGAGGGGCGAGAGGGGGGGACGTACGACGCGATTGATGCCTATGAACTTTGGGTGTACTTCATGGCAGCTGTTGCACTTGACCTGCGGTGTAAACGTCGGGAATGTCCAGTGAGGTAGAACGAACGGGGAGAAAGGAGAGACGCACCGCACCTGGAAGAAGTACTCAAAGCTGTCGTCGGCTGGAGCGAGATCGGTGACGTTCTCGAGCTCTGCTTTGATTGAGAGGAGGAGACGCTTTTTTGTTTGAGGCCGCGTAAATGGCGGTCAACGCGGCGTCGATGAGCGACTCACGACCATTCTATGTTTCTTTCTGCGGGTCGGATAAAATGATGGTTGCTCAAGAGTGTAGGACGAGATGGTTAGGACTCCGAGATGAAGTGAGCCAACTAAGACGATCACGGCGAAGTGCTAAACTGTGCGCTCAAGAAGGCGCTCACTACATTTCATTTCGACCGTGGGATACGGTAAGAACAAAGAGACGACACAGGGTAAATGAATCAACAGTAGAGTATACTGGTAGCAAAGACAGGCATCAACGTTGCGAAGTGAGAGTATCAAGTCGAGAGCCTGGCTCATCCTGCTGGGACGTCAACTGTTGTAAGTGAAACTTCTAGAGTGAGGGCGCGGAAGAAACCCGTGGTTAGTAGGTCATCTATACTGCCAATATGAAAAGATATAGATAGCTCACCTCACTATGTCATGTCCAATCTTCGCTTCACGTTGAGACATGTGTGAACTTCTCGGCGAAACCAAGCCTGTGGCCTGAGGGATGACTCGTACCCCGGTGGTATCAGCCTAGCATGGGTACCGACGATACGCATCTGTGGTCATGTTATTTACATACGGGTTGGGAAAGACTGGATATGACGCACTGGAGTTTCTACGCGTCTCAAAGACGATGAGAAAACGACCAGCATGTGCAGCAGCGTCAAGTTGCAAGCCAGTTGCGATATACGATGCTGCTCTTTCTCCCAAACGCGTGACATTCCTCCTGGCATATCCAAGTCATGATCGCCAGACCCGCCTGACTGCAAACTATGACGGAGTTGAATGCCTTCAGGTTTCAGGCCTATCTCATAGCACAGCTACTCAGTCAGTGCATGGCGTGCAGATGACGGTGATTATCCCAAGAAGTAGAGTAGCGTACCATGAGTGCAGTGAAAAGAAGTGCTCAAAGTAGTCCGAAGCTACTTGGCAAGAATTGGGTATGTTTCAGACTCTTGCTTTGGCTTCTTGATATACTTTCCAACCATTTTGACTGTGAACAGCGCAGTGTCGATGAGCAAGAGTGGGGGTCATGGTGGGCGACAAGATGAGATTTGGGCGGACAACAGCCTCGGATGGTATGAATACGGCCCGGGGAAAGTACGCTCAACAAAGCGCTCACGCTCTCTCATCCCGTCGACGACCGCGAGCATGGCGACGCTCGTGAAAAGCCAGAGAGCGACACTGGGTCTCTCGAATCATGCCAGACTGTTCTCAGTGTCGCTGCCCACCCTCAGTCGACGGCCGAAGAGGACAGCGTTACCTGAAGCCACGATAAAAGACTTGACCCAATCTGACGGAAACCGCCAAACCGATTCCTCGTCCTATGGGCACCTCATGCTCCAGCAGCAGCGACAGCTGCTTTATTATATGCGTCTCATTGAGCATGAAATGCCACAGCTAGTCGGCAGGTATTCAGTCCATTTCTGCGCGTGCCATGCTAATCCGGAGGTGGCTTGACAGCATATCGAAAACCCTTCGTTCCACCTCCTCCGTCACATCCTCTTGTCATACGCTCTGTGTCGTATGGTGGAGAGGCGCATCCGGTAGAGCGCAAGCGTACGGTCGTGGTACCTGTGGCCCGCTTACCTCTGAAGGATGGGGCTGCTCGTCACAAGTTCAAACTGTTGGCAGGCGTGCGTTGGACGCCAGAACCACCTAAGGACTCCGGGATCAGTGTAGGGGAGAAAAACGGACAGCATGGTTTTGTCAAGATCTCATGTGAGGACTTCCCGCTACCTGCGCAAAATTTGAAGTGGGTCAGTGATACCCTCGACCGCCTCATTGGGGAGTCTAATGTGAGTGCTTCTGGGCTCCCTTTCGAATCCCTCTGATACCAAAGGTGGTTATCAGAAGGGCAAAGACAAGTTCTCCGACCTTCCTCTCGACACCCGACATCTGGAGGCAAAAGTCAGAAAAACCAAGGGCCGTGGAAGGTCGCAGCCCTCTATCAAGGACTTCCCCAAGGAGTGGCTTCCTGTACGACCTTCTGCGTCTCCGTCAACTCCTAGCACCCTTTAGAACTATATCATATCGTCGATGCTCACTGCTTCCTAATTTCTACTGCATTGTACACGATTTCCCAGACTCCCATCATGTGACCCGATTCACCGGTAACGCCTTGCGAAATTGCAGTTGGCAGATACTCACCCACGTACAGCCATCTACAGTGTCCAAAGCAACGAGTTTGGACCCGCTATAGCTTGATTGAACATGTCGGCTACAAATACGATACGAGCGTCGGTTATACAAACTTGCACAGCGGCGTACTCAATTCCTGCGACGTTGAATAGAATGGAGTACTACGCACAGGTAGCGGCGAAGGCGGGATCCCAGCTAGCTGTATTCCCAGAGGCATTGTGAGTTTATTTGTGGCTTTGCTCGAAGCTTACTATGTTCAAATCTCGTCGCGTTGCCAGCGTAGGTGGATATCCAAAGTTCAGCGCGTTCGGCGTTGTGGTAGGCGACCGTGCTCCTGAAGGCAGGGATGAATACCTTCGCTACTGGAACTCTGCCATCGCAGTGCCCGCATCGGATGCCATTCATCGCATTGAGGCCATAAGCCGCGATACAGGCGTGTTTATAGTGGTCGGAGTCATCGAGAAGGATATCGGCACACTCTATTGCACAGTTGTCTTCGTCGATCCTGTTCATGGATATCTCACGAAACACCGAAAATTGCTTCCGACTGCCATGGAGAGGGTTATCTGGGGCCAGGGAGATGCTACTACCCTTCCGGTCCCCGAAGTGTCGTTCCAACAGAAGGAAGGCCATGCAGTTAAAGCGAAGCTGTCTGCCACGATATGCTGGTAAGAGTTATGAATATTCGGTGGATATCGAGATTAACTATTCTGGCATAGGGAGAATTACATGCCCTTGCGTCAGTGTTGTTTTTTCCGCTGCGACATAAACTTCAATGACGCAGCACATAGTCCGAACATACTACTATTCACAGGGCACACAGATATACTGCGCGCCGACTGTCGACAGTCGACCTGTTTGGCAACACACAATGAACCACATCGCCATCGAAGGACGATGCTTTGTCCTGGCAGCTTGTCAGTTCGCGCAAGAGAAAGACTACCCTGCAGATCACGCCGTGGCAGATGCTAACGATCGCAATCCTTCCAATGTCATGATTGCTGGAGGAAGTGTCATCATCGACCCGCTTGGCAAGGTCCTAGCGGGCCCTTTGCTGGGAAAAGAAGGTGTGTTGACAGCTGACCTCCACCTAGACGATATTGTGAGAGGGAAGTTCGATCTCGACGTCGTGGGCCATTATGCAAGGCCGGATGGTACGTCCAATCCGTGAGTTGATCGTGGTGGATTCAGACTGAATCTTTGGTCAGTATTCGAATTTGGTCTTGTCCCGCCGAGGTCAAGAAGTGCGGCTTAGGCGGGTTGGGCCATGTGGATAATCGCACAAACGTTGCACGTAGACAAAGCCACAACAGCGTGTTGGCTGGCCCAAGGCTTGTGCCACTGGGAGCAGTGGTGGTGAAGTCAAAGCAATCCTTTGTCCCATATATTTTCCCCGTGTTGAAAGGACCTGCCAGCCATAAAGTGTGGCTTCTCTAGCAAATTGGCCACCATGACCTCTGGCCGTCGTCAAAGAACTGCAATTCCTCTCCTTATGCTTCTGTAATCACTCTCTACGACGTTGACATGCATCTCTAACTGGTTTAGACAACACATACCCCTGGTTTGCCTGTTCTGCTCGTCCACACAACCTTGCCTTCCTAGTCCTCTTCCTCGTCGACGATGTCTGCCCACACCACACCCCTAAAACAATCCACAGCTGGCTTGATGGATCGCCATCTCCGTACTCAGCCTGACTTAGAAGAGGCTGAGGAATCCTCGAAGCTTGGATGGGAAGCGTTCATGAAAGAAGTGCGCCTTTTCCGTATGGAGAAGGGCAAGTTCGTGGCCGTCCTGCCGACACAGACACCACAGCCTGGCCACAAATACCTACCGTCTGTGGGAACCACCATCTACAACTGGTCTGGCGAACCATCCTTCGCGCTGGGCCACAACGACTCGGCTTACGTCTTCAGAGGTGACGTTTGCAGCCTGGGAGTGGGCGCAGAATACGATGCTCGTCGAGAGGCGCATGGAGAGGGGTCCAGGGACCAAACTCAAGGCTTGGATGCGCGAAGGTTGTTCATGGCAGAGGGGCAACCGGCCTACTCCTTCACGGACTTGGGAGGTCGCTACGAGATCAGGCCTCCGCGCCCCACCCCCACAGGTTGCAGAACAACACCAGACCAGGGCTGGTGGGGCTCCAAAGACAGCTTCGAGGAACCAGACGTGGACGAGACGACGCTAGAACAAATATTCCACGAGCTCATTGACGTCGGGCAATGTGAGCAGTCTTGAGGACGTGCGTTGCGGGCGTAATGTCGATTTAGTGAGTTGTTCAAAGGACTCTATTACTTCCAGCCGCTCAATGATCAGAAGAACGGTGGGCATACCCCCACCGGAAATGCATTCACTTACTTCATCGTTCATTCTAATCCCAACACTCGTTCTGCCAGTATCTCTCCTAAACGAATGTATCTTTAGACACACTGCCTGCTGTAACATGATAGAGGACTCACTTTCATGTAGTTGGTTTTTTCGCTGAGATAGCAGCCTACATGTATTGAATGGAATGTCCATACGCTACTGAAGGCGTGTTATTCATCTCTGAAGTTGCTTCGACCGCAATCAAGGCCGGACCCGACGGACGGAGGGAGACGAAACGATAACCTCGACGGCGATGACCTCGCCTACACCCCCTCTCTCCGGACGAGAGCAAGTTGTTCCTTGGGTATGTTCATACGTGGTTATATATCGAGGCAGGAAGCAGGAGGAATAAACTTGAGATTTAGAATCGTTTGTTGTTGCCTCACCCAAGTCTGCCAAGCAGGCGCAAACAAAGCGAACGCCCTCGGTCTCTGTCTCCCAACCTCATCCCACCTCTCGTCCTTCCCGACGACGTAAAAGTAGGGCCACTTACTCTTCACCAGTCCTTTTTTCACTGCTTGTTCATCTGTCTCCTCACGCACAGATGACAGACTCGTACGTTTCCTCCGTCAACGGCGACTCGCTTACAGCCAACGGCACAAGCAAGATGAACGGTTCCAGCCCATCCCTCCTCCAGCAAGGCCACGAGCCAGCCGTTTCTTCTATCATACGGAAAAAGCTCATGGGCTACGTTGGTTTCGCCAACCTGCCGAACCAGGTGCACAGGAAGAGCGTACGAAAGGGCTTCCAGTTCACCACCATGGTTGTCGGTACGCACCGTCGTCACGAATTCTGCTACCTCACATCTCCTAACATTGTTTTCGCGTCTCTCTAGGCGAATCTGGCCTAGGAAAATCCACACTCATTAACACTCTTTTCAACACTTGTCTTTATCCTCCCAAGGAGCCTTTGCCCCCAAGCGCAGAGCGCCCCCAGACCGTCGCTATCGAGAGTATTAGCGCCGGTAAGCCGAGCAGTAAAATTCTCTGACGTGTTTACTTACTTTGATGAAACTGTAGACATTGAAGAGAATGGTGTTCGCCTTCGACTGACTGTCGTCGACACGCCAGGTTTTGGTGACTTTGTTAACAACGAGGCTAGGTTTGTTGTTTTGTGCACGTGGCTTGGCCGACATGCTCAACTCGTCTGTATAGCTGGAAGCCCATAGTCGAGAACATCGAGTCCCGTTTTGACTCTTATTTGGAACAAGAAAATCGTGTCAATAGGCAGAAACTCGTTGACAACCGTGTTCATGCATGTCTCTACTTCATTCAGCCTACTGGTCACTCGTACGTGGTTTTTTTTACGCCCTCGGCCTAAACCGTGCTAACTGTTTCTGCCAGATTGAAGAATATTGATGTGGAATTCATGCGTCAACTGCACACCAAGGTCAACTTGATTCCCATCATAGCCAAGGCTGATACTCTCACGGATGAGGAGGTGGCGGAGTTCAAGGCTCGCGTGAGTCGCCTTCTCAAACCCAATATGACCGTATCGCTGATAGCATGTTAGATTCTCGCCGATATCGCCCACCACCAAATTCAAATTTTCCAAGCACCGACATATGAGAATGAGGATGAGGAAGCTCTTGCTGAAGCGGAGGAGATTGCCAGCAAGATTCCGTTCGCTGTCGTGGGCTCTGACCACGCGGTGAAGACACCGGATGGCCGCGAAGTCCGTGGTCGTGCCTACCCTTGGGGTGTCGTGGAGGTGGATAACGAAGACCATTGCGACTTCGTGAAGCTCCGCCAGATGCTCGTCCGCACATACATGGAAGAGCTCCGCGAGTACACCAACGATGTTTTGTATGAGAACTGGCGTTCTGAGAAGCTGGTCAGCATGGGCGTTGTCCAAGATCAGAGCGTTTTCAAGGAGATCAAGTACGTTGCTTATTACTCACTCTCAGCAGTGACCTGATATTTCATCCGTAGCCCTGCCAGCCGTCTGCAAGAGGAGCGTGTCATGCATGAGGCTAAGCTTGCCAAGATGGAAGCCGAGATGAAGATGGTGTTCCAGCAGAAGGTACAGGAGAAGGAGGCCAAGCTCAAGCAGTCTGAAGAGGAGTTGTATGCGAGACATCGAGAGATGAAGGACGCCCTCGAGAAGCAACGCCTTGATCTTGAAGACAAGAAGAGGCGCATTGAGAATGGTCGTCCGTTGACACCAGACAGGCCCAACGTGAGTGTCACTATCTTCAGTTTTGAGAGTTTGTTCTTACTCACCACAAACGCAGCAAACCAAGAAGAAGGGCTTCCTTCGCACTTGATCTGTCTCTCTTTCCATTTCTCTTGATCTCAGCTCTTTCTTCTCGCGTAATAACCCTATGGTATTCATTCTGGCTGGTCTTGGTGCTCTCGCCACTTCGTAACTTGCTACCGTATACTTTTTGCAAAGACCGAGATCGTGTTTAGTTTAATTCTTTTACACTCACCCACGCTCCTTACCCTGGATACCGGATAGTTTCTCTTTAAGCCAGTTCTACACTTTCCTCTTTGTTTGCTGAACATTGCGGAATGCTCTTATGTTTACGTTGGCACGAATTTTACACCATACCCAATGCGTTGTCAACATCCACAAACAGAAGTGATGAGGATGTGCTTGGCGCCTATGCCAACTTGGCTTTGCTCTCATCCATTTCTTTCTCAAACCCACTAAACTCTGCACAATATGGCGACGACCGTCGACGCTGTTCTCAGTGCTCTGGAGGTCTTTGGCAGAGCACCAGACAAGGCCTCGCTCGAACGTGCCAACGCATGGCTTCAGGAATTCCAGCACTCAGTAAATACCGTTTCGCCTTCTGGTCCCACCTGCCGACCGCAACTCTGACCTTCAACTCTCGCGTTCTTCCAGCCTGAGGCATGGTCTACTTGCAATGTCCTGCTACTATCCCCTGAAACACCAGTAGCAGCAAAGCTTTTTGCTGCACAGACTTTCCGCACAAAGGTTCGTAACGGGCTCGGCGGCATGGGATGTGCGCAGATTGATCTTCTCTCCCCCTCGACTTCCAGGTCACCTATGATCTTCACCAGGTGGACAGTGCCAATCTACTTGCATTACGCGATACTCTCGTGACCGCTCTCGAGAGATATCACAGCGGACCCAGAACGATCATGGTCCAGCTATGTCTTGCGATATCGTG
The DNA here is from genome assembly GCA_022592445.1 of Cytidiella melzeri. Lineage (NCBI taxonomy): Eukaryota > Fungi > Basidiomycota > Agaricomycetes > Polyporales > Irpicaceae > Cytidiella > Cytidiella melzeri. The sequence continues at coordinate 55,845 of JABYQR010000205.1, read as the reverse complement.
CCTAGCATTGCAGGTGCCTGCATGGGAAAACCCTGTTCAGGATCTTGTGGATTCGTTTGGACGAATTCCTGCCACTGTCCCTGCTTTGTTGCAATTCCTTACTATATTGCCGGAAGAGTTGACTTCGAACACGAAAATACCTGTTACCGTGAGTGCTGCTGGCTTTCGTTTTCTTTTGTGTGCCACTCACCATTTTGTTGAAGGATGAAGAATACCGTGAAAGGGAGGCCGTTCTTTTGACGTCAAATGCGGAAACGATCATCGAGCTATTGTCTATGTATTTGCAGGCACCTGGTATGTCCCGTATACGGCGCCGGCTTACATCTAAGCTGATATATTGTTAGGGGCGACATATGCTGTACAAACACAGGTATTCAACTGCTTGAGCAGCTGGCTGGCGTCGGGAGAGGTTACAGCCATGTCCTTGGCTAAGACGCCACTCTTGACTTATGCGTTTGAAGCATTAGCTTCTGAGGATCTATTCGAGGCGGCAGTGACTGTCATCTGCGACCTCATTCACGAGACTCAAGAGATTGAAGACAACATGCCCGTGATAGAAGTCATCGTTCCGAGAGTTATTTCTCTCAAACCTAGACTCACCGAATGGAAAGAAGATCCGGACAAAATTCGAGGTCTCGCTCGTATCTTCACGGAGGCGGGAGAAATGTATCGCAGTCTCCTCTTACACCACACCGAGACATTCTACCCGATTGTAGAGGCTATCGGTGAATGCTCTGCCTACCCCGATCTTGATATCGTTCCCATAACCTTCCCGTTCTGGATGCGTCTCGCTCAAAGCATTGGCAAGCGATCTTCTGTCCCACCGCTTCTATCAGACGCATACAAAGCGTTGATGACGGTCATAATCCGACACCTTCATTTCCCTCCAGAGATCACCACTGTCGCTGGACAAGAGGCAGAGAACTTCCGTTCTTTCCGTCACGTCATGGGAGATACCTTGAAGGATTGCTGCTATGTGCTTGGTACCGACGTGTGCTTACTCGCTGCATACGAGTTGATTACTACAGCCATGACTCGAGGCCCGAGTATCTCTTGGCAGGAAATTGAAGCCCCGCTGTTCTCTATGCGGTCTATGGGCGCGGAGGTCGATCCCAACGATGATCATGCTGTCCCTAAAATTATGGATCTCATCCCTAAGCTACCGGCTCATCCGAGGGTACGATATGCATCGCTGCTGATCATATCCCGCTACACCGAATGGATGAACAAGCACCCGTCGTACATTCCCAGTCAATTGAACTTCATATCGTCCGGGTTTGAAGATTCTGATTCGGAAGTGAATGCGGCTGCGGGACAGGCATTGAAATACCTCTGTCAAGACTGCAAGCAGGTTAGTGCAGGATACCCTTACGTACCTTCAGCTCTGACACTCAAACTTCTTTCAGCATCTGGTGGAGTTCTTGCCGCAACTTCATCAATTCCTTGCGTCGATGGGAGCAAAGCTGGTACAAGATGATAGAGTTCAGGTTTACGAAGCTATCGCCTTTGTGATCTCCGCTATGCCCATGGAACATGCTGCAAGGTCGCTGCGAGAGTTCGCTTTAGACATACTCCAGCTCGTTCATGCAACTGCAAACAAACCCACAACGGCAACGAAGGAAGAATTGAAGGCGGCGTCAGGTACTTCATCTTTCCTACTAATCATCTTCACTGGTTATTCATCGGAAAACGTAGATGCGTTGGAAACTCTCGAGGTGATGTTAGGTGTTATCGACACGTTCGGAGACCAGTTGCCAGCTACATGCCAGAACAGCTGCCCGGAAGCATGGGCAATATTCGATCCCTTGATTGCGAAGTATGGCTCGGACTTTGAAGTCTGTGACCGTGTCACCCGAGTCATACGTCTCGGTGTCAATTTCTTCGGGATAACTGCGCTCCCTGTCGTACCTGCCGTTCTGCGGAGGATGGCCACAGCGTTCGAGTCTACCGGTTTCGCCAGCTACCTGTGGATCATTGGTAAAATATTTGGTCGTTTCGGCACTGAAGAAAACCCAGCTTTGCGCAACTCGTTCAAGCAGGCGTTCGAGCAAACCTCTACGAAGTTGGTGACCATCCTGCAAGTCACACCACCGTCACAGATTCCCGATGGTAAGTGTGGTCATCACTTGCCGTGTGCTCTGCTGATTCTCCTTTGTCGTAGTCATGGAGGATTACTTGCGAATGGCTCAGCAGTTGATCGACCATGCACCCGATATACTCTTCCCATCACCAGCTTTCCCAGTGACCTTCCGTGCTGCCATGGCGGGCTTCACTCTCATTCAGTCTGATATCGTTTTCACAGCCTTAGACTTCATTCGTGACATCATCACCCATGACTCCCTGGATCCTCCAGCAGTTCCGCCTTCGAAGTTCCCTACGTACGCCGCCGCTATCAAACCAGTCGTCGAGAAGGAAGGCATGGACCTGACAGGCCTCTTGCTGACTGGACTCGTCGGAGATTTCCCTAGCGATGCCGCGTCATCTGTTATCACCATTTTCCGCGTACTTGCGAAGCTCTGGCCCTCACCGCTATTGACTTGGCTGCCACCTGTGCTGCAACAGCTACCCTCAACGACAACACCAGACCAGGCCAAGCAGGCATTCATGGAGGACGTCACACAGTGAGCTGTTTTGATTGTTTGGGATGTTTTGGCGATTCACTGAGACGGCCGCAGATCTCTCAACGCGAAAGACTACGACAAGGTGAAGTACGCGATTTTGACACTGCATCGCGCGTCGAGGAAGGCTCGCGACCGCAGGCGGGTGGGACCTATGGATAATTAAAGAGCATGGAGTAGACACAAACGTTGTATTGGTAGCACAATTATGATAGCTGTATCTTCGAGCTACGAATATGCATCGAATTCACGGTTAAAATATGTGCGCCTAATCGGGAACGACCGACGCATGTGCTAACGCGAGTTGTTGCGCTCGCCGTTGTATCCATCTTTCCGCTCCGTCTCTCTTCGTCACCACCGCTTAGTACACTCTCTACATATGTTGCGTCGCGCTGGACACTCCCTGACGTCCGCCGGTAGATATTGCATACTTGCTCCTCGTGAAAACTGCTCTAACGTTGTGTATTTACAGCTGGACGTCGGACCTTCTCGAAATCTGCGGCCCGCCAGAGCTACGAAGATACAATAAAGAATCTCCTCATTCACAAAGACACGAAGGTGTTGTGTCAAGGATTGACTGGAAAGACCGTATGTTCCGCTGTATCCTCTTTCTCTTCCCCCGAAATTCAAAACGTATGCGCTAGGGTACTTTCCACGTCAGAGAGGCTCTCGCGTATGGCACCAACATGGTCGGCGGTGTCTCGCCCAAGAAGGCTGGCCAAACGCACTTGGGTCTGCCCATCTTCGGTTCCGTGAAGGACGTGCGTTGTATGTTTTATCCAGCCCGCAACTGTCACTAAATCAAGGAAATTCAGGCTGTGCGCGAGGTCCAGCCTGACGCGACTGTCCTCTACGTTCCTCCACCTACCGCCGCTGATGCTATCCTGGAGGCTATTGAGAACGAGATTGGGTTGATCGTCTGCATTACGGAGGGAATCCCTCAGCAAGATGAGATCAAGGTGCGTCACCACACTGAACACGCTCTAATATTAACTAGAACTAAGATAATTTTAGGTCATGAACGCGCTGAAAAGTCAATCGAAATCTCGTCTTGTCGGGCCCAACTGTCCTGGTATCATCAACCCTCTTGGTTGCAAAATGGGCATCCAACCCGGACACATCCACAGGCCTGGCAAGATCGGCATTGTGTCCCGCTCGGGTACCTTGACATATGAAGCCGTGGCACAAACCACAGACGTCGGTCTTGGCCAGTCGCTTTGCGTGGGTATTGGTGGGGATCCTTTCCCTGGCACGAAGCACTTGGATGTGATCAAGCTGTTCTTGGATGACCCTAACACTGAAGGTGAGTGAAACGACTTTTTCGCAAACAGTGCCTCCCCAACGCAGTCTTTAGGTATTGTCATTATTGGTGAGATTGGTGGATCAATGGAGGAGGAGGCTGCCGAATATCTAGAGAAGTACAACAAGACCAGGGCGAATCCCAAACCTGTTGTCGGCTTTATCGCGGGTCGCACAGCGCCCCCTGGCCGTCGTATGGGTCACGCTGGAGCTATTATTTCTGGTGGAAAAGGTTCGTGCATGAGTCTCTTGTTCCTCCAAATTCTACTCACTCGCGATATCTCCTGCAGGTGCTGCATCAGACAAAGTGGCTGCCTTGGAGAAGGCTGGTGTCGTTGTTACTGACAGTCCCGCGAAGATTGGTGCTGCCATGCTGAAGGTATGTCCAGTCAGACCCATATCCAACCCCTCTTTCCTGACGTTCTGGCTTAGGCTATGCAGCAGGCTGGCCTCGTTTAGATGTAGCACCACTACACGTAATTTAGTCGCGCTTTGCCTTTATTTCCTAGATATACATACCACTGTGCACATGTTTGCCTACCTCTGCTGTGCGAACACGGGATTTGGCCCACGTCTGTCTGTTTATCGCACCATGCACACTTCGATAAACGTACACGTACCGGCAACAGCTCAAGTCAATGGCTGCCACCCTCAGAGGCCCGCCGCGTACTTTGCGGCGTGGTCACGTGCAGGATATTTTGTGAGGGTGTAGACGGGCGCCAGTCCTTGACTTCACCATCCTCTTCGTCAATGTCGAAGGCTCTCGCTCGCTGGCGTGTGGCATCCAATGTGGTCTATAAACACACTCGTACAGCGGTGTCGGGTATGTACGGCGTGCAGGGCATCAGCTGCTATATCTCTAATCATGGATGACAGGACTAAACTTCCAGCGAGCAGCCGCTGTACATGAGCACCGACCCCGCACAGCTTGCTCATATTCCACGGCCCAGCTGCCGCCAGCTCAGCAGAATGGAGAGTCGTCTCACCCCCAAGCAAAGATTCTGGCACATCTCCCGGACCTACCTGACCTGGCTGCTCACCTCAATCGCACCTTTTCACCGCTACAGTTCCCTCCTGCACTCGCCGCGAGGATATTAACACATCAAAGTCACAAGCACGCTATAATCTCTAGCAACACACGACTCAGCTTCATTGGTAACGCCCATTTTTCGTACAGCGTACAAGAACCAGCAACTGACCCGCACTCGGAACAGGTCGTCGTGTGCTCAATTCCTACCTAATGATGTTCCTTCACTCGAATCCGGACATGACAGCAGGATTTGACTATGAACAAGTTGCTGAGAAGACATTGAACACCTACCTCCTGGGAGAGTTTGTAGGCCCAAAATGGGGTATACCCTCTGTGATGAAGTGGAGACCCGTTAGCTTAGACGAGAAGATAGATCCGCGGAACGCGCTGAGGCTGGGACGAGACGTGTCGCGGAGTATTGGCTTGTACAAGGTAGCTGGAACGGCGGTGGAGGCAGTAGTTGGAGGCGTGTTTCATCAGTTTGTACGTCTACACCGCGCTTTACTCCTCGCCCTCTACTCCCAGTACGCGTTGGTTTCGATAACTGACTCTCATGTTATCAGGGCGGAACAGTGTCACATCGCCTCTTCCATACACGACTCCTACCTCACATTCTTTTGCCAGGCCGACATGACGGATTGCACGACGCGTTCCACGGACACGCTATGAAAATATGCCAGCAGATGGGCGGACTGCAAGGCAGTTTGGTGGAACCCGATACACAGGGCTCTCGCAGTAGATAGTAGACATAATTACAGCTAATCATTGGTTTAAACGGAGGGAAACGCATTCTCCATAACATGCAATCCCGTCGCGTGAGGGAAGGGCATCAATACGCGCCGGTGTGCTGCCATGCATGCTCAGCACTCGTCGTCTTTGACTTGCACCGTGATCATGCCAGCCTATGAACCATCCCCTGAATTTCGCGACGCTGCTGCTTACCTGTCCAACGCAAGTGCTCTTGCTAACGTCTCAAACACAATCAAGTTGGAGGTCTACAGTCCCGCCCATGTTGCTTTCTTGTACTCATCATGCATGGATGATAGCTCTACGGTCTCTACAAATATCTGACCGTATCCCCAACACCGGCAACCTCTCGCCCAGGAATATTTGACTTTGCGGGTCGAGCGAAATGGGACGCATGGAGTTCAGCAGGAAAGTCATACGCAGATAATCGCACGGGTGAAGCAGAACGGCGATATCTGGATATTGCAAAGGAGCTGGGCTGGAAGGAAGGTGCAGGGGAGGCTGCGGTGGCAGCGGCAGAAACAAGCCAGGCTTCACAATCAGGAGATGCGGACGAGGAAGGTGTTTGGGACGACGACGATTCACCGAGCACAAAAAAATCCGGCGGGGGTGGAGGAGGAATGGGCAACGCTGTAAGCACAATGACTGTTGTTGGTCAGACGGAGCAGGAGGAAACGTCGTTGCACAGTCTCGCGCGGACAGGCGATGTCGAGGGCCTGAAAGCATTTATGAGCAGCCACCCTAGTATCAACGTGAATGCAAAGGACGAATATGTGAGTAACTATTCGCTAGTAGGTGCGAGGGATATTTGATTGGATTCCTCAGGGATACACTCCCTTGCATCTTGCGAGTGACAGAGGACACGGAGCGGTGGTAGAAGCGTTGCTCAGTGCCGGCGCAGACACCAGCATCAGAGTGCGCCCCCATTGTATGTGGCATTCAAGGCTGACACTGACCAGGCCCCGTAGGATGAAGACGACTTCACTGCGCTCGAGTTGGCACGGGTTGCGGAGCACGACGACGTTGCAGCGATACTTGAGAGGTCATAGCGAGATTAAGAAATAATACACTGTAGATGCTGCGGTATCGTCTAGGATAGGTGTGATGTGTAGGGGGACTGTTTGGGGAATACTTGACAGAGCCTAGCATTTCCTCGATTTTGAATCCATAGTCGATGCCATGCTTGTAGCGTGGTTGACTATTCTAGGGAGAAATCATGAAGCTGCCGGTGCGGACTTGAGCTGCGAGGCTTTGGAAGACCTCTCAGGTTTGTGCACGGGTGCGCCAGGTTTGAGAATACCACCCTAGCCACGGACTGTTGAGCTCCCCCTCTCCTCCAACTCTTGCTTGAGCAGACCACATACCATAGTCATCAGCTTCACCGCGCTCTCACTCGGCCGTGCTCCCTTCTCCAACCAGTATTTTATCCTGTCCACACTCCATTGCACCGTCTTCTGCGTCTCTCCGAGCTTGACGCGTGGGTCGAAGACAGCGAGTGTCTCGATTGGTTTCGCGTTCCGGCGTGCTTCGTGGTCAATAGCGACCATGTGGAAGATACGGTTGTGTCTGTAGCCGTGCATGGCGAGACGGATGCGGACGGCCATGGGTGCAGCGGTGGTGGTGGTAGTGGTGGTGGTCTCAAAGACCGTTTCATACAACGGTTTGCAATTGGCGCTGCAAGAGTAAACTCTTGCCACAAACAACGCGCACTTTCTCTCCTTACCATGGCGTCCCAGATCCTTCCTCTAGGTCAGTCCCAAGTCCTGTATTGACAATGCACTAGAACATCACTGACCTATGGGTCTCCAGAGTTGATTGACAGGTGTATTGGCTCGCGGATATGGGTCATCATGAAGAGTGAGCGAGAGTTCACCGGGACGCTGCTCGGTTTCGACGACTTTGTCAGTAAGTCACTTCTTTGCGCATATAAGTGCAAGTTGTCGGTGGTGCTAAATTGTGTGAACTCCGGTAGACATGGTATTAGAGGATGTGACCGAATAGTGAGTCAGATAGCTTGGGAGGGTGGAATTATCGCAAGTAACTCAGTGCCCTCACAGCGAGATCACGCCGGAAGGGCGCAAGCAAACCCATCTGCACCAAACCCTGCTGAACGGCAACAACATCTGCATGGTACGGACAGTCGTCTCTTGATCGCCCTCTGACCAAGGTCTAATGGACAATACTGTAGCTGATACCAGGAAGTAACGGCCCCGACTCATGAGTGTGCGCAACTCGCAGAGGTTCGTGAACAATCACACATGGTTGGTGTGAGATATGCGTTGTCCACTCAAGACGGAGGATGATCATAGGGAACGTTACGATGACGAGTGCGATACAATACATGCACGTCCAAGCATGGTTCGCACAATGATAATACACTTTAGATTCGTTTTCATGCTTTTGTGTAAGGTGAATGAACTGTATGACCGTCTCCAAATGAGAATGAAAAAATGTACGACAAGAACGGAAACAAAACGTCTCAGAGGCCGATAGCTGGCCAACAACAGGTGCGGAGCCAAAGGCCGCAACAAACTTGGCAGAGAAGAAGTGCGATGCAAAGGTTGACAATCGATAATTTGGGTGGTTGAGAACTGGTACGACAACATAGCGGGTGATAACAAGGAGAGATGGGGACGAGAAGAAAACTAAACTAGACCAAACCTATCACTGACCAAAATGGAATCCACCAGCAGGAGCAGCGCCACCATCTTGGTTGAACTAGGGACAAAGCTGGTCAGCTGGCAATCCTCGAGTTCCAAAGTGAACGAACATACCGCGAAAGCACCCGACGCATCAACAGTGGGAGCACCGATACCAGCGTCGACATCGTCGTCATCAGGGAAGTATTTGTCCATGATGTTATACGCCTTCCTGTAGATCTCCATGTTGTCATGCTGCTGCAAGTTGTGGATGGTGACCATGCCACCAGCCTCCTCGACGAACAGCGCGTACTGGTTGACCGCGCCAGGGCCCTGAGCCTGCTTGTCGATCTCACCGACCTTCAGGATATTATCAAGACCATCAAGAGCGACTTGGATGATCTTGTTGTCCATCATGGTTAGCAAATCGCAGAGCGGCTTGATGCAACCTTGCGAGACCAGGTAGCGGATCTGAGATGGCTCCTGCAATCCACCGGACGTGGCGTTCGAGATGGCCCAACATGCCTCCTTGCGAGTCTTGAAATCAGCATTTGAGAGAATGTTGATCAACGGTGGGATGATGTTCGCGTCGATGACGGCTTGAATCTGTGGCGGTGAGCCTGCAGTAATGTTGGAGATGGTCCAGCATGCTTCCTTCCTGATACCGTCTTTGGGAGACGACAGTAAAGAGAGGAGGGCAGTGAGAGCGCCAGAAGCGATCACTACCTGAGTCTGCATGTCGTCACCAGTAACGATGTTGCCGACCGAGCGAAGGGCAGGCGTTTGGACTGTGGTAGACGTGTGCATGAGAAGGTCTACGAGTCGTCGGCACACACCAGACTCGATGACCGCCTGGATTTTGTCGTTGGAGCCATCAGAAAGATAAGAAATAGCCCAGCACGCGTCAATGAGGATTTCGTCGTCCAAAGAGTATATCAGCTTTGTGAGAACAGTGAGTGCAGGGGAGATCTAGATTGTGAAGTTTAGACATAGTGCCAGCACGGTAAGATCAAGTTGGGATACGTACCAGTTCCCAATCTGGCTGAGGAGACTTTCCACGACAAAAGTTGCTCAAGGTCCATGTCGCGTTTCTCAGCATGCTGAGCTTGTGGTTCTCGCTGAGCAGAGCCAACAGAGGGCGAAGAGCACCCTGCTGGAGGACATAGTCGCGGCACTGGGGGCTATCGCCGGCAATGTTACCAAGAGCCCATACAGCCTGTTCTCGCACGTCGTTCACGCTCGCCGAGAGCAACTTGATGAACTCTGGCACGGCGCCAGCGCCAATGACGGTTTGAGTGTGTTCAGCAGTCCCAGAAGCGATGTTCGTGAGCGCCCAAGCTGCTTCGAACTGTAGCGAGGTGTGAGTGCATATGTGGACTGCAATGCAACCACACATACCTGAAGCATGGCATTGTCACCTCTGAGGAACGAAACGAAACGTGGGACAACATTGCACTCGATAACGCGCTCGATTGGAGGGTTCTTCTCCTTTGAGAGCAGCTTGCGGAATTTGGTGGTAGCGTCCAACTGACGTTCAGCATCATCGGAAAAGACATCGGCAACCATGCTTTCAGCAAGCTGAGCCCGCGACGGTGAGCATGAGGTACAATAAGGTACAAAAGAAATCGAGAACTCACAGGAGAGTCGCCCCATGCTGCACCGGAGGTCTCATCTTCAGAGTCGTCGCCTGTGGAGGGCATGGGGTTGCGCCTCTTTGCAATATTTTCCTCTCGTTTCTGCCTCCTGATCTCCACCTGCTGCTCTTCACGTCGGCGACGCAAGTCATCCGCCTTCAATCCACCTTTGTTTTTGTACTCTGCGAGAACAAGCCTATCAGTCACATCGCCAACATCCAGACGCGTAAAATTGTCACTGCGACCATGAACAGCAACAGCACGCACCATTTCTACGGTGGGCCAGACGAGACTCCATTGTTTATTGGCGAGCGAGGATGTGGACGAGTTAGAAGTGGGAAGGAAACGCGCAGAACAGAGATTGCTCGAGGACGCTCTAAAACAGGTCACACCGCGTGGCCTCCCGCACAGTCACGCCAGGCCAAAACACGCTTTCTGTCTTTTGTCCATTGCACAATGCTGCTTACAACTACACGTACAACACTACTGGAATTATCGTGAATCTGGCAGGACACGCTTGGCTTCACCGTCCAAAAAACCTCTGATGTTGTCTACAGTCTGCTCCCAGAAGACCTGTGTACCAGAGCCAGAGCTAATGTGAGCATGACCATCTCTTGCATCCAAGTATTCAACTGACCTTGTAATTATCATCGCTGACATAGCCAGTGTGCGGTGTTAACGTCACGTTTGTTAAGCTCCTCAAAGGGTGATCCAACGGCAAAGGCTCGACATCGAACACGTCCAGTCCAGCACCCGCAATCCTCTTCTCCTGCAACACCTTGACCAACGCCTCTTCATCCACGATCGGCCCTCGAGATGTATTGATGAACAGCGCCGTCGGTTTGAGCAGCGCAAGATCGGTCGCTGTGATGAGACGGCGTGTGCTTTCAGAGAGAACGAGATGGATGGAGACGATGTCGCTCTGTTCAAACAGCTCTTCCTTTGTCGCCACAAAACCGACACCAGCAGCCGCAGCTCGCTCAGGTGTCAGGTGTGGCGACCACGCGACGACTTTCATGTCGAATGCCTTTGCGATCTAAAAAGAATGCCTCTCGTCAATCAACAGTTGTTCGCGCACTCGCATTGACCCCCCACCTTTGCAGTAGCCTGACCCAACTTTCCAACGCCTACCAAACCCAACGTCTTTCCTGCCACCGCAATCGGAACAGTCGTCTGCCAGATCTGCCTCCTCGCCTTCACACCTGCATCCTCCAACGCGATGTACCTCGCGGTAGCCAAGATCAACGCCCAGATGTGTTCCAGCGTAGAGTTCCCCCCGCCCCCCGTACCCGACACGACAATGCCCTTCTTCTTAGCGTACGCGACATCGATGCTAGCGTTCCACATCCCAGTCGTCGCGATGAGTTTCAGGTTGGGCAGTCGGTCGAGCAGCGACGCAGGGAATTTTGTCCTCTCGCGCATGGCGCAGACGACTGGGTACGGCTCGAGTCGTCTGACAAGCGCATCTTCGTCCGAGAGTGTCTCGTCGAAGACGTCGACAGCCACTCTGTCGCGGATCGATGACCAGTCTGCCGCAGTGAGAGCGACGTGTTGGTAGTCGTCGAGAATCGCAACTTTGACGGGGGCCATGTCCGAGTCTGTTATCTTCCCAATGCCAGTGGGGAAGTGTACTGCTATAAGTGGCGCTCAAACAGGACAGCAGTGCGAACAAATACGACAAGTCCAGGTCACAGAAGCAGTACGGCAGAAAGCCAATACGTTGCGTGATATGATGTGTTTGAACTCGACGACCAGGAACAGGGCCAGCTTTCCCGCGTCAGGTCGAGTAGCTTCAGGACCCAGTCATTGTTTGCCGTGGCAGCGTGCTATATTGACCATATCCAAAAGAGGTAACAAGCACATGCAACCCTCCTCCAGGGTTACATACAACTTGTCTGTGAAACTTTGATGAAAGTGACCTTCCTTTACAGCTGATTCCGTATCTTGAGACCTGAGGTCAAAAACAACACACACAGTTGGCTAATGATTTGAGGGTCTGAAAGATTACTAAAGTGGCTGAAGTCCTATTCCTGAAGAATGAAGTAGAATTGTTCCAGTGCAGGCATGTCTTGTCGAAGATGTCAACAGCCACTCTGTCGCAGATTGATGACCAGTATTGAAGCCATCAGACTCCATTAATTGAGTAATCAAGTTGACAGTCATGATATCCCAAGGTTTGGCTGAACCTGGATTAGGGATGAGTGGTCTGTAAGGCTGTGAACAAGTCTTCATTTGCTGACATTTGTTGCAGCCTGTCATATATCTCTTGACATCAGTGGTTGAACCTGGCCGCCAGTAGTTTCTTGAGATCAGTTTGTATGTTTTCCATCTGCCAGGATGTTCAGCAGAAGGTGGATCATGATGCATCTGGATGATTTGGCATCTCACATCTAATTTCTGATCTTTGGGGATGTAGACTTTTTCACGGTATAGGAGTAATCCATTCTCAAAATTCCCATTCCTCTAGTGATTTCTTGAACTCCCTAGGACCAGAGTTATGTAACTGCTAAGGGCCTGATCGGCGGCGCATTATGTAGACGAATGCGCATTATGTAGACGGGCGCATATTAATTGATGTGACTGGTTGGCCCCGAAAAGGAAATAGGATCAGTCTGGCTGTGACGTCCGCCGCGAGCGGTCGCACCTGCAGTCTTTGCTTCTCCCCTTCGTCCTTCCCTAGCAGCCTGAGCAGAAGGTTTCCACTTGGCCCGAGAGGCTGCAGGAACAGTTGCCGGAGCTTTTGCCATAGCAGGAGTGAGAAAAGCGCGAGGGAAGTCGTCTGCGGCCTGCCAGCTCACGGCGTGACGGCGTATGACAGTTCAAGTCACAGACAGTCACACAATGTCACGGCTGAGCGCCGAGCGCCGTGGGAATAAGTCGCATTATTTTGTTTGGCTGGTAGCTACGGAATAATGCGCCTACATAATGCGCCGCCGATCAGGCCCTAATAGTCCTTGGTAACTATGTCATTCATGAGTGCTTCCTTGGCCTGTCTTAGTGTTTCGTTGTTGTTGATAGGCAAGTCATGAGAGTTTTTGATAGCAGAGATGGCAAAAAACTTGGTTCAAGAAAAATTGTGTCCTCATTATCAGAACTTACCATCTCTTCATGATCTGGCCTCCTGGACAGAGGATCTGCGGTAAAAATGGTCTTTCTGGGCTTGTGCCAGAGCACAAAATTGAATCACATTGAGACACTGATACACTTCTTGGACACAAAGGGATCAGGCACAAACACACCAGACCTCACAAGAGGCAATGACATGCGTAAGTAGGGGTTGAGGGCCTGCAAAAGGTTTGGTCCAAATCAGAGAGACAAGCAAGAGAATTCTGGGGTGCTCCCTGTCAATTTGAATATCACTATATGCTACTCAAGAATACAGTAATACTCAGCCAGACTTCTATTCTCCTAAGCCTGAGTAGTATTTGATCATACGTAGTCATCCTTCAGTACACTTGTAAGCATAAGAGACCATTGTGCTTTGTATACATCTATTTGGCAAAGTGTCAAGAACACAACCAAACTCTTATGAAGAGAGAGGAAGTGACGACGGGGGAGGAACGACGAGCGAACTCGCGTGGACGATGACGACAGGGATGATGATGATGAAAGGGGGAGAGACGACGACGAGGGAGCAGCTAACGATGAGCTAAAGACCAGGAGGTAGAATCTGAGGTCTTTAGGGAGCTACAGAGTGGGTTTATATACATCTCAGACAAGGACCCCTGGTACCGGGTCTGTACTCCTAACACTGCCGTGGGAATGTATGGTGTGCTATGGTGTGATGTTCTACAATGTTCCAGCACCTTCTATGATCATGTGACCAGTCTGTCACATGCACTTGATCACATGCAGTAGCCATGTACCATCGATAAGATAAGATAAGGAAATTGAGAAGGTAGGATAACGAAAATAAAAGGAAAAGAAAGGAAAAAGTGTGCATGGTCGTGACATTACCCCCCTCCTAAAGGCCTTTTCTCCGGAAGGCAGGAGTTGAGTCTTTTCCGTCTTCCCACAAGGATACGCGTCGTAGAGTTTCGGAAGGTAGTTTCTCAAAATTCTGTTGATTGGTCGAAAATTCATCGCCAAGAATAGAGATGCAGCGATTGGTCGTGGAGCTCCTGGGTGCCGTCTGTGGAAGTCTTTAACCGCTTCATCAGCATGAGTAACGTTGGTTGCGGGTTCCCAGGAGTTTTCTGAATCTGGGTATCCTTTCCACTTGACGCGATACTGGAATTCCTTCTTTCGACCAAAGATCCTTGAATCAAGAATCTGTTCTACCTCGTACTCTCTTCTTCGTCTACCACAATTGGTTCAGGTTCAGGAAATTCCCGATTAGGGACCAAACTTGCCGTCTTGGCTGGTCGCAACCTATCCACATGGAACACCGGGTGGCGCTTGTCCCGGATGGTAAGCTTAACCCGGTAGTTCAAATCCCCAATCTTTTCTAAGATCTCATAGGGACCATCTCGTTTTGGTGCTAGCTTTGCCACCGGCTGTTCCTTTGGATGCTTCTCGCGTTCCACATAAACCTTGTCACCAACTTTAAACTGCGGGGCCTTTGTAACTCCGTGATCGTAGAATCGTTTCATGCGTTCCGCCGTGAGCTGTAGTGCAGCTTTGGCGTCTTCTTGGGCTTCTCGGAGCGCTCGAAGGCGTTCGTCTGCTGCGGGAACGTTTGATACTGGATTCAAAGGCACCTGGAATTCCGGTAGATACCCATAGATCAGTTCAAAGGAGCCTTCCCGGTGGACGAGTGTACACGGCTATTAAGCGCAAACTCCGCAATTGGCAACCAGTCTACCCAGTCATCCTGTCTGAAGGAGCAGAACACTCTGAGATACTGTTCTATTTCTTGATTCATACGTTCGGTTTTACCATCTGTCTGAGGATGGTACGCAGTGGACATAGACGACTTTACTCCGAGTGCATCGTAGATAGCACGGAGAAACTTGGACGCGAATACCGATCCGCGGTCTGAGATCATCTGGCGAGGTACCCCATGGAGTCGAAACACGTTTGCGATATAGTCCTGCACGTGTTCGGGAGTTTTCATGCTTTCTCGTGATGGATAGCAATGCACCTGCGCTGTTGTCCGATCAACTACGACTGTGATAGAATCGTATCCTTTACATGACGGTAATTTGACAATGAAGTCCGTGGTAACGCTTTCCCATGGGGCATTGGGCGGATCTAGTGGATTGAGTGGACCACGTGGTGGGGCGGGGTATGTCTTGGTTCTTTGACAGGTGTCACACGTGTCTACATAGTCGTTGACAAAGCGTGTCATGCTGGGCCACCAGTAGTTCCGAGATAGTAACTCCAGTGTTTTGTACCTGCCCGGATGTCCGGCAGCAGGTAGGTCATGGTGTCTCCGAACTAGTTCCTTTCGGATCTCGTCATCTTTAGGGACGTAAACTTTTCCCCGGAACAACAACAGTCCATTCTCCACGTTCCACTCTTCGAGTCCGCGGCTAAGAAGACGAGGTCCGAGTTTCTTGACTTTGGCAAGTGCTTCTGCCACCTCGGTCTCTCGAAGAGAACATTCACGGATACGTTTCAACAAGTCTTTGTCTGGTTGTACACTAGCTTGTCCACGTTGAGAAGCAGCAGCTCGGAACACCTCAGGTGCTAAGACTACTCGTGACAGATTGTCTTCTTCATCTTTGACCTCGTGTTGACCCAATCGTGACATGGAATCCGACTTTCCCATAGATTTCCCGGGTTTTGGGATGATCTCAAAGTTGAAACGTGAGAGAAATAACGACCAACGTGCTTGACGGCGTGTCAAGTTACGAGCTGTCTTCCAGTACTCGAGGTTCTTGTGGTCAGAGAAGATAGGGAATTTCTCTGGTAGCCCTTCCAAGTAATGACGCCAGTCTTCAAGGGCTCGTACAATTGCCATGAGTTCTCGGTCGTAGATCTCATAGTTTCGTTCAGTCTCAGTCATGCCTTCAGACCGATAGGCTACTGGATGCCACGTGCCGTCTTCGGCTTGTTGTTCCAATACCCCTCCCATTGCATACCCGGATGCATCCGTTTCCAAACGTGTGGGTCTATCAAAACTCCACATGGCCAATACCGGCGCTTCCACAAATTGTCGGCGGAGTTCATCAAACGCTGACTGTTCTTCAGGACCCCATTTCCAAGGAACCTTGCCCGTGAGACGGTCTAAGGGCTTACATATCTTTCCGAAGTCCTTGATGAATCTCCGGTAGAAGTTTGCAAACCCACGGAATCGGCGAATATCGGAGACATTCTGCGGTACAGGCCACTCAGCCACTGCCTTTACTTTGACAGGGTCCATGCGTAACTGATTGTGACCAATGATAACACCAAGATATTCTGTCTCTGAACGCTCAAATTCGCATTTCTCCGGTTTAAGAAACAGATCATGTTGTCTGAGCCGTCTCAGAACTTCATGTACCACCTCGCGGTGCTCGGAGATCTCCTTGGAATAGATGAGGATATCATCTAGGTAGACGGTGACCTTGCCCTCAGCAATAAGATCAGCAAAGATGTCGTTCATCATGTTCTGGAATGTGGCCGGGGAATTGGTAAGACCAAAGAACATGACCGTGGGTTCAAACAGTCCTCGGTTGGTGACAAATGCAGCCTTGTGTTCATCGCCTTCCTTGATGCGGACATTATTGTATCCCCATCTGACGTCCAGCTTAGTGAAGAACTTAGCCCCTCTTAGTCTATCCATGAGTTCAGAAATTAATGGTAATGGATATCTGTTCTTGATGGTGACCTCGTTCAACTTTCGATAGTCCTGAACCGGGCGTAACTTCCCATCCTTTTTCTTGACAAAGAAGAAGGGAGACGCCATTGGGGACTTCGACGGTCGAATGTACCCTTTCTCTAGATTCTCTTGGATAAACTTGTCAAGCTCTTCTTGCTCAGGGTGTGATAGCGGGTAAACCTTTGCGTGGAATCCTTTTGCTTCCGGAATCAACTCAATTGCATGGTCGTACGACTTGTGTTCTGGAAGTCGTTGAGATTCCGTTTCAGAGAAAATGTGAGCATGTCGTCGATATTGCTCAGGCACCATCTCCTCAAAGGTTTTCACCGGTTTCACCCGGTTCTCAACCTCCGCTAGTTCACTAGAATACGTATACCCTGCCAGAGTGAACAAACGTTCGCCTTCCTGTATCATGGGTGTCGGACGTGTGCGTACAATGCGTCGGGGAGTTCCTTTTCCACCGAGCTGAGTAGTGGCCTGTGCCTGTAACTTTGGCGATTCGGCCCCATCCAAACTTCCTGAACCTTCCGTGGTCTCTTCGAGGTCTTCTTCGGTTTCCTCCGTATCCACCGGCAAGTACGGAAGTTGTTCCACAACTTTCCGTAATCCCGGGGTCCTCTTCTTCCGTTTAGGCTCAGCTGTTCTCTTAGCTGCAACCTCCTTCGCTTCCTCAACCCTTTCTCTGGGTTTACATGCATCAGGACATCCATCCATCCTGATGATACCTTCGTACCAATCAATGGTGGGATTGTGATACCGCAACCAATCAATTCCTATGATCACGTCTTCTGGCCCAATATCAGTGACCGTGAAAATGGTCCTTTCCTTGTGGTCTCCTATCCTCATATTGAGAATGGCAACCTCATCAATAGCCCCGTCTCGATTTGGGGTCCCGTCTATGTTATACACCGGAATGGGTTGTTTCAACTTCCGGGTCCTAATACGATGCTCTCGAACAAACCGTTTATGAATGAATAGTGTCGAGGCTCCACTATCAATCATAGCTGCGACTTCTTTAGATCTCCGCACTCCTGAGACTGTGATAGGTACGTGAAAATGTTCGGATTCAGAACCAGTCTCTAGTACATCAGAGGCGAGTATGGAAAATCTATTAGTACATGGTAAACGTGGGGCGCGTGCTTGCGCAGCTCGAATCACGGCCCGAATCAAAAACCCTCCTCAAGTCTCTTCTTGAGGTCGGCGTTCTCCGCCCTTAACTTCTCCAATTCTCCTAGCACGGCTTTGAGTGTTACTTCCGACACTCCCGACGAGCTCGACGCTTCTTCCCTCTCAGGCTTCTTTTCTTCGGCCCGAGAAGAAATACCTCTCCAGTGGTAGCAGCCACACGAGTCCCTCGAGGTGGTGGGCGTGGGACTGCCGGTTTGGTGCACGTGCGTGCGATGTGACCGGGGTCGGTGGTAATCTCTTGACAGTTGTAACACCGCCGACCTTGTTGCATTTTGGAGGCATCGACCTCCATGGGAACTGGACCGTTGGAAGGACGGGGAACCGGAGTAAACCTGGGCTGAGACTGGGTGGGTCTCGACGTAGTTGACGGGGGAACAGACAGAGTTTTCTTTTCCGTTGTCTCCCTGATGCGGGCGTATGCGGCTGCCATTTTCAGGGACCTATCAATCCAGCCTTGGTAATTGGCTGGAGGTGCTTCGGCCGTTGCCAGCCGCCCATAGATGTATTCAGGGAGACCCTTTATGAACCGGATCTCCTTGTCTT
Source organism: Cytidiella melzeri (assembly GCA_022592445.1). NCBI lineage: Eukaryota > Fungi > Basidiomycota > Agaricomycetes > Polyporales > Irpicaceae > Cytidiella > Cytidiella melzeri. Next base: position 37,402 of record JABYQR010000205.1, on the reverse strand, counting down.
TGTCGCTCAACCCGTTGATGCGACCCACGTATGACTGGAAGTCAGTGACGTATGTGCCGACATCCCGCGCGTTCTTTTCCTTCTTTTCAGCTCCACAGAGCTTCTCCAGTTCGCGAATGGCAGTATCCTCGGGCGTTGCATCGCCAAAGTACTTTTTGAGTTCAGTTTTGAACTTAGCCCACGTATCAAGATTGGCCGGCAGATCACCGTTGTGGTCAGCCATGTGATCTGTGACTGGTATTGCCCATTGGGCAGCTTTCTCCGACAGACGGTAGATGGCCGTCAGGACCTTGGTTTTCTCGTCCGTGATACTGGCAGTCACCCAGTAAGCCTCGCACTGGGACAGAAAACGTTCCAGGTCACGACCATGTTCGCCCTTGTATCTGTCGGGCTTGGAATCATTGTTGTTGACCGTAACCTGCGGTCTGGGCATTGCTTGCGCGACTGCAGCTACAATGGCTGCAACCAGGGCGGGATCAACCGCGGGTGTTGTCATTGTGGTGGGAGTGGGGGAAACGGTTTCAGGAGTAGTGATGGGGTCAGGAATAATGGGGGTGACGTCTGGTGGAGTCGGTGGGTTTTCCGGTACAACTAAACTGGTATCGACTTCGACTTCTTCAGGAACTCCAACAATCAGCGGTATCTGACTGTTATCGCAGGCTACGTATCCACGGTATCGTTGTCCTTCTCTGAAATGACGGGATACTACAAACTTTTGATTTCGATTTGGACACGGTTGTTGTTCGCAGATTTCAATATACGCGTGGTCCTCTTCGTTATCGTGACAATCCTGAAGATCGTCGGGATCGAAGACGTGGAAACGGTTATCGCACTCAATGATTGCTATCTACTACAAAGGAAGTTTTTCAAAGTATCCTCCGTCCGCTACAAAAGCAACTCGACTCGTAACCTCTGTCAACCTCTTGCGCAATTGCGTGAAGTTGATCTGTCCCACTGATTGCAAGCCCCAGTTCAGTGCTTTGAGCTGGGCAGGCGTGCGCGTGGAGAGTACTTCCTCCGTGTGTTCTGTGAGGTACAGAAGTTTGTCGTTGAGTAACAGGACTGATCTAACCTGTGAGTCGTTGCGGTCGCGAGTGAGTTCGATCAGGATCTTGAGGCGTCTGGTAGTGGCCTCGATCTTCGGCTTGAGGATGCCGACTTGGTCCTTGATGGAAAACTTGTGGAAATCGAGCGTCACAGGTTTTTGTGCGTCTGGGCGAGGTGGCGGGGGTACCTGGGAGACGCGGTCCTTGAGAGACGGTTTCTCAATTCGCTCTGCGAGGGTTTGTGCGCGTTCTGTGCGTGCACGTTCCTTGATGGACTCGTTGTCACGAGCAAACTTTTCGTGGTCGAAAGCAGGAAGCCTGGTGCCCAGGGGATGGTAGTGAGGGCGTGAGACGTAGGATACGATGGCTTCAAGATCCTTTTCTGTGTAGGGACGAGGACGTCCTTGCTCGCGTAGTTCTCGACGAGCCTCAAAGAAGGACTCGGGTATGCGGCGACGAATGCGTACGTCCTTGGGCACTATAACCATGAAATGAGATGTAGGATCAAAGGTTCGGGCCAATACAACGTACTGGTAAACCGGGGGGACTAAACTTTTATAAACTTTGGGGAAAGGGAATTTATGCGGTTGCGCGACGTCCAGGCGAGCGTACGGAGATTCTACCTAATGTCAAGAACACAACCAAACTCTTATGAAGAGAGAGGAAGTGACGACGGGGGAGGAACGACGAGCGAACTCGCGTGGACGATGACGACAGGGATGATGATGATGAAAGGGGGAGAGACGACGACGAGGGAGCAGCTAACGATGAGCTAAAGACCAGGAGGTAGAATCTGAGGTCTTTAGGGAGCTACAGAGTGGGTTTATATACATCTCAGACAAGGACCCCTGGTACCGGGTCTGTACTCCTAACACTGCCGTGGGAATGTATGGTGTGCTATGGTGCGATGTTCTACAATGTTCCAGCACCTTCTATGATCATGTGACCAGTCTGTCACATGCACTTGATCACATGCAGTAGCCATGTACCATCGATAAGATAAGATAAGGAAATTGAGAAGGTAGGATAACGAAAATAAAAGGAAAAGAAAGGAAAAAGTGTGCATGGTCGTGACACAAAGCCATCACACAACACACATATCTCAGCCCACAGCTAGGGTTTGACGTCATAAACACTGTTCACATGGACTCCTATTGTTCTCTTGATGGTAGAGTGTTCTCACAGGTGTGAGAATGGAATACAATAATTGGTCTCCTTTTAGACAGATTCTCTCACGAGTAGAGGTCTTGGCAGAGTCCAGACAATAGCTATTGTTCTCCTTTAGGTAGTTCTATTGTTCTTCATTCACACGACTTCTTGCAAAGTCTGCCCTTAACATGGTCTGTGCACAGGTCCCTGAAGTTTATATAAGATGCTGCATGTACACTCCTAGCCCCCCATCTCGACCTCTTGGTCTTTACTGGGCTAAGTAAGCAAACCCCCTCTGTACTACATAGCTGGTAGTATTCAATACTAACTTGGTCTTTACTGGGCTAGCAACTTGAACAAAGTCTGATAGCTGGTGAAAGCATTGTGCTCTACGCCTGCCACCACCTCTTTGTTGTTTTCTACTTTGTGTCCCTGTTTGTCACATCGAGCCCCGTCTCTGTGTCATCAACCTCACATTATTCAAAATACATAATTGTGTCTTTAGCAGAGGGTTTTCTACCAAAACAAGGTTCTCAGGCTTTGCGACCCTATTCTAATAGTGTCACTTTGGAGACAAATGTAACAAGGCATTATAAGCTGCTTGAGCTTGCCGATGTTTCTGTGCTGCCTTCCATGCTAAACTATTATACTGATAAGCAGTGTGCATTTTATCAGGTGTCCAAGATGGTGTCCAATGCTTCAAGAACTCTGCATTTGCCAAGTCAGTATAATGCTTGGCTTCTGCCTCAGCCACTGTCATCTTTCCCCACCAGTGAGTCAGCCAAGCCCTATGAACTGCTAAATCCACTAGCTCCTCTGAGCCTTTGTGCCATGCATCAGAGGTGCCTGTGTCTGTGTTCTGTCCCTTCAGGTCCAGTCCTCTACTGCTGTATGGCAAGGCAGACACAGGTACTGTACAAACCATGCTGGCAATGATGGCAGCAAGCAAAATGAGAGAGGTTGAGAACTGCATGACAGTAGCAGATATCGAAGAGTGGGCAATTTGAGGAGGATGCAGAAAAATGGGTTGCTGTAAGAACATCTTCAGTACAGTGACCTAAGGCAGCACAATACAAACAACCATCCACTTACTGACAATAAGAACAGCAGAGGTGTGTCAACGGGCAGTTTGAAAAGGGTATGGCAAGATGGCTAGCAGTGAGAACAATGTCAATACTACAGTGACCCAAGGCAAGTCCACCAGAGAAAATGGAAAGACTTGGAGAAATGGGGGTGTGCTAAGGGAAAACAATGGTTGATTGCAAGGGGCTTTATATATCTTGCAATTTGTGTGCAGCACTGATGAGAGATGAGATAAAACATGTTTGGGACGAAACAAGCAATATATGTACAGTGCCTTGCACTGGCTTGTAGACTTATTTGTTTGACATTTGTTTCCAAGAACCAGCTGTTTGTGGCTGAGATCAGTGACAATATGGTGTGCCCGCACTTTTGAGCTGCCACGTCACATCACAGCATCAAACCTTCCTTTTCAAGTAGTGTTCCTATCTCTAGATCTACAAACCAAGTTTTCTGTAGCCACTATGATAGGGGAAACCAACAAGTAAGGCGCTGTATATGACCGAACCTGCAGAGTGTAGAAACAGTATTGTATACGGGTCCACCAAAATTACATTGCCTACACAGAACGGTATTGCATCTACGTATCATGGTCAAATGGATACTGTGCGATAAGATCACGATTAGCATGCAGCTCATAAGCGATGATGACCACAATCGCGCTCACCTCGAATGGCTCTGGCGGAGCTGCTTCCGGCGCATCCGGGTCAAGCGCAATATTGCGAGCCGGGGGGTTGGCGGGCAGTGGCTCCTCCTCCACCGGTGGCACAGCGGATACACTCAGCTCAATGTACGACGACTCCTCGCTCGGTCGTTGGTCGATCAAGAGCAAGATACCACCCCCACCAGCGTACTTCTCCGTTGACAGCACAGACTTGAACGATCTCCGGGACGGCGCAGGTTGTGTCGCCACCAGACGAACGGGCTGATACCGACCGTCAGGAGGGAACGTGATATGCCCCATCTGGGCAGGCGTGACGCGCGAAAAGTTGGAAAGAGTCTCACTTGTCGGCTCAGGTGCGGGTGCGGCGTCGGCGAGGTTGGATATCGAGCCTGTGATAGGTGAGATGTCGCCGTGCTTTTCTGCCGTCGGGCTATCCTCCACCTTCATCTCCACGTCTTTTTTCTCCTTATCGTCCTAAGCAGAAAAGTTAGAATGCAATAGGCAGCTGAACAATGTCTCAACTTACGATATCCATTTGTTCTCCCTCAGCGGCAGCCTTCTTCTTCTCCCTGGCCTTTGCTTTCGCCGTCGTAGACAGCACAGCCGTAGCGACCTTGGTGACAGCTTCCTTTTTTGGAGGCTCTGTCGGCTTAGGATACGCAAACAGGCTGGGTCTCGCATTAGACACGAACTCAAAGACCGGTGCCTTTACGATACAGTAAGCGCATGTCCACGTTTTGAACCAGTCAAGTAACCACGTACTCGAAGATGCTCATCCAGCCCGACAATACCCGTCGGCTCAAACGCCAACGAAGCGCAATGCGCCAACGGATACCAATACCAAAATTGGCAGAACAACACCATACCAACGATAGCACTCGTGTTCCGGCTCCCCGCCCTGCTCTGCAGACTGATAGTCACGTTCCGGCCACCAGCATCAATCAGACCTTGTCCAAGCACTGCACCAAACCGAGCCATGGGGTCTTCATGCTTGTTTGAAATGACCTTGTTATATGCTGCCCGAGTCGGTGCAAGTGCTGGCGATGATGCTTCCGACTGCTGCACGAGAATCATTCCCAGGGCGATGTAGGCACCTTGACGGACAAAGTCTGTGCCGTCCTTGGTCATGGGTTGCAAGATGTCGATGGCGTCCTGGAGTCCGGTCCCGGCACAGGCGATACCCAAAGCGAGGGTGGCACCGCAGCGGACATGTGGGTTGTAGCTCTCGCTGAGAAGCTGCACGATACGAGGTACTTGCGATGGGTTCTTGAAGAGGAGGAACGCAAGTGCGGTGACAGCTGCACGGCGAACGTCGTCCGAAGTATCAGAGACAGCGACGTGCAGCAGCTTGCGAATTGCCGCGTTGTCCGCTGTCCCAGCGTATGCAAGTGCAAGCGTGTAGACACCGCCATATCGGAGAATAGGATCCTATAGGTAACAATCAGTCAGACTCAGGTCCGAACATACAGTGAATAGCCCATAGCAAACCTTTTCAGCTAGCAAATCCTTCGCCATCTTATCCGCCTGCTCCTGTCGTCCGTAGAATATCAACGCCAAGCCAATCGCCAATCCACGAATGATCTTCTCATGCGCCGTCTCCCTCGCATACTGCAACATCTCATCCGCATACTCCAAATTACCCGTCCCAAGCATGACCAGCCCCATAGCATACCCAGCGGCCTCCCCAGACACAGCAGAATCGTTGTACAGCGTGCTCTTCAGCTCATCGTACGCGTCGGTATTCTTCCCACCCATGCCAGCGACACCGAGGCCCAACGCTGCACCGTGCTGCACTACCTCGTTGGTCGCAGCTTTAAGTGCATCACGGAGGTACCCTTCGATCTCCTGGCCGCTACCGCATCCGGCATTGATGAGGCCCAAAGCATACAGCGAACCTCCTTCGGAGTACGCAGCGCCTGGAATGCCGCTATCTGGAATACCCTGTTGGGGGAGATACGGTCCGAGAATGTTCATGCCTTCGTTGAAATGTCCCTTGTGGATGACGCCGAGCGCCGCTGTGGCGGAGAATTTCGACCAGTTCGAGGCGAGTCCGAGCCATTCGAGGTTTTCGCGGAGGAAGACGTCAGAGGTGGTGCCGGCGTGCATGAACGAGTTCTGGAGGGTGAGAGCGGCGTGGTAAATCGAGGATCTCGGCTCCAATGATTCCTGTCGATAACGAGTGATGAGCATCTTGTTCATTCATTCACAGTGAAACGATCATGAATACATACTTTGGTATGCTTCAAAATGAGCATATCGGTCTTGTTATTTCTCCTCAAGAACTCCAAATAGAGTTTCACAGATCGCTGCCCAGCGAGGATTTCACGAATTTTGTCAAAAATATCCTTCGTTTCCTGCGTATGGTCAGTCGTCTATCCTGACAAGCAAGCTATGAAGAATAAGTACCTCTGTGCCCTCGGGCAGCCCACCCCTTATACTCTCCAAGAAGTCCTGGGCGCCACCTTCCACAAGGTCAAACGCAAACTGATACGCTAGCAGCTTCTCGTTTGGCACAAAGTTTGTCAAGAAAGGAATTGTAAGCTCCGGCGAGCCGAGTGTCACTAAGAGACGTGTGATCGAGTGGACGTGTGGCGAACGGTCTTTGCTTGACGCAGGTGGGAAGAGGGGGAGGAGGAAGTGTAGAATTTCGTCGCGGTAAGAGAGCGAGGAGCCGGCATCGAGTACGGCGTCCATGGCATATGAGAGGAGTGAGGTGTCTTTGGTGAGTTTGTAAATGTCGCTTATGACGTCGAGACGGTGGGATTCGAGTGCGATACCAATCGCCTAGGGGGTAAAAAGAGTCGGTAAATAAGTCTTGAGGGGTCATCAAGTGGTATACGGAGGATTCAGCTTACCTGCTTGTACTCTCCGTCCCTTATACATCGGCGTAATATACCCTCGATGATTCCTTGTAGTTTGGAGTCAATTGCCGTGGGAGTTTTGACTGCCTGTCGCGCTTCCACATATCGGTCCAGTGCTTTCGCTATCAAGGAGGACAGCAAGATTACGACCTCAAGTAGCCCTGTATTGAGGGAGAAACTCACAAATCACCGTCTCGACATACTCCTCCGCACCGGGAGTGACTCCCTCCGTCTCAAACGCAGACCCCGCATTCAGCGCAAACGACAGGGCCTCGTCGTATTCTCCGAGGTAATAGTACACTTTACTTGCAAGCAACGCCGCTGCATCTCGAGCATCTTGCGGCAGCTCGTCGTTCTCAAATAACGATTCACTGCACATGAGCTGTTTCAGCATCACAAAAACATAGCAGCAAAACAGTGTGGCATATTACGCACATGAGCTCGATGCTCTCCGAGATTTCCGCCCAAAACTGTGGTACGACGGCGTTCAAGGCTTTGAGGGCGTGCTGCTGGAGCAACGGCTCTGGCTCAGACAGCAGCGCGATGACACCCGACGCAGACGATTGTGCCCTTGCAACCATATTGCCCGACGAAGAACGATGAGCGTGTCCGGAGAAAGAATAACTTTGAACAAATGGCTAGCAGAGACGCGTCAGCGACCATAGAACGCGTCGTCCGCGTCTAAATCACATTTTGATCACATTTCCTCTTTCGCTACATACATGCTTACGTAACAAGACATGGTCTCCCACGCTCAAACTTGCGCACCGAGCTTACCCGCACAACCCATTCGCGCGTCTAACCTCACTTCACCTAGGAATATTCGTGCAGACAGTTCAGAACAAAACCACTACTCAGTCCTTTACTTTCTGTAGACATGTCGATGCTCATGCGCCGCTCGCTCCTCCGCGCTGTCCCGCGCAACACCCGTGGCTTCGCTGCCGCCGCTGGCGAGGGTTCGTACGCCGAGAAACAGGCTGCGTTGAAGGCTCATGCCGCTGGTAAGTCCCACATTTAACGTGAGATGAGGGGTAGCTGACGATAGGACGCGTTTCTTGTGGGCTATCTTAGAAACTGCCAACTTGTGGAGACGTATCAGGTGAGTGGCTAGCTGCCTTTGAAGGAAGGGAGAGCGTCGGGATTGATCGCGAGTTACGGATAACGCAAGCTTCTACGTTTGTGCCCCTGGCAGTAAGTCAATTCGCCATGTCAGACTTCCCGTGGAGCATGCTCATGAAGAATTGTCTGCAGTTCTCGTCACCGCGCTGTGGGTCAACAAAGTCGAGACGGAGCATGCCGCACACGAGGCTCACGTCCGGGCGGAGAACGACGGTCACCTCCCCGAGGTCCCGGCCTATCCCTACCTTAACCATCGCGGTATGTCCCATGCTCATGCTCACTCTGTGAATCCACTCACATCGTTTGCAAATTCCAGCTGTTCCATTCCCGTGGGGCATGAACAGTTTGTTCTTCAACCCTCATGTACGGTACTTTTTCCTCAGGTTCTCTACTACTTAACTAACAATTAATTGTACATGCAGGTTCAGAAGGATTTGACAAAGGAGGAAGAATAAAGGGTCTCATTCCATTGCTCAATTGATATATTTTGGTGCCTGCGTTTCAAAAACTCTTGAACTCCGAATTGTCTGGTTTGCAACCTCGAACAGTCTGAGAGAAAGTCTGGATTGTGACGCGAAATATTTGCACCATAGTCAAGCTCGACAGTTACGATATGAGTAATTATTGTAAGTACTACATTCCATTGCAGCAGGTATATCCTATTGGTACGATGAGTCCGCGTGTGTTAAAGATTTATAGCATATGCATGTTTAGAGGATGAACCAAGCTCCAAAGAATATGCTAGACAAGACGGCAGCGAGGCTGACAAACATCTGGGTCATAGGCGGGAAGGACCCAGCAGCGCTGCTCGACCTAGCAAGAGATGTCAGCGCCGATTATGCTTTCGGAAAGAGCAAACATACGTGTTGGTAGCTGCAAGAGCAGTGTAGACACTTCCAGCGACGGTAGTGAGGAAAGTAGCGCCGCTTTCAGCGAGTGTAAACGCAGAGCCACCAGCCTCAGTGATGACAGTCTCCGCGTGGCCGGCTGCGGCTGTAGAAAGCAGTCAGAATTCCATCGGAGTGTGACCGTCAAGAAATTGACTTACAAGTCACGATGGTACCAACGCTCCCTGCGAAGCTGGTCACATCGGAAGCGACGGATGCGGCTAACACATTTGGAGTGAACACCTGCTCACAAATTGAAAAAAGGTTGCTTACCTCCCGCTGTTGCTTGTGTGAAAACTGAGCCTGCACCGCTAGTAGCGTCAGTGAAGACGGAGCCTGCACCGCTGGTAGCGTCGGTGAAGATGGAACCTCCGCCGCTGGTAGCGTCAGTGAAGACCGAGCCTGCCCCACTGGTCGCTACTGAGAATATGGATCCTGCGCCCTGTGTGGCCACACTCAAGATGGAGGCGGCGTCAGAGGTGACGGAGTTGAGAACTATTGAAGGATAAGTTGATGGTACGGCAACACTGACAACGGTTCAACGTACTCTGACGCTTCTCCTGGTGAACGTTTGCAGCTGCGACTGTGGAAGCAGCGAAGAGGAAGACATAGAGGAAAGTAGAGGTGCGGGCGAACATGACAAAGTTGAAAGCGGATGGAATAGGGAAAAGCAAAAAAGAGCTGAAGTAGAGGCACGGATGGATGGATGGTATATATACCGTGCTCGGTGATCTGATCCGACAGTGACCCAGGCTGCAAGTGCTGCGAGTGAGTGGAGTAATTCGAGACACAGGCCGTCACCAATTTCTTTCTTACAAACTGCTGTGCTCCGGCGGCTAGTAGCAAGCGTCTATTTGCTTACCCACGTCATGGGCCCGAGCATCCGGCGCAACTATCCGACAATCATCCTACTGAACTCTCCCGACAACGACGACGACGATGCCCAGAGCCATCATCTCACCCTCCGTCCTCGCCTCAGACTTTGGCCAGCTCACCGCAGAATGCAAGCGCATGATAAAGGGCGGCGCAGAGTGGCTGCACATGGGTAAGTCTTGCACTCACAGCCTTTTGCTTACCGCAGCATAGTCACCGCCTTTCCAGATGTCATGGACGGGTGTGTATTGTCATCCTTTGCCGACAGAGCACCGACGCAGCTCATGCAATCTCACCAGTCACTTTGTGCCTAACATCACTATGGGTAAGCAGCGCGATCGCCGACACTGTTGAACCAACATCACAAATTTCTTCCTCCCAGGCGCTCCCATCCTGTCCTGCGTGTCGAAAGGCGTCCCGGGCATATTCATGGACTGCCACATGATGGTGGCAGAGCCGGAAAAGGTGCTCTCTTACTCTCATCTTGCTCTCATCTTTCCACTCATCCTCAGCCGAACGGCGCAGTGGGTGAACGACATCGCAGATGCAGGCGGCGCTCTCTACTGCTTCCATCTCGAGGCAACCTGTACGCCCCCTCACACACTCTCCTCACGTTAACTCATGCAACAACGACAACATAGCGGACCCTCTGTCTCTCATCAACACCATTCACGGTCGCAAGATGAAGGCAGGCGTCGCCATTTCCCCAGACACACCCTCCACCTCCATCACAGACGAAATCGGCGAAGCGGCAGACATGCTCCTCGTCATGACCGTCTACCCTGGTCCGTCATACCCCTTTCCCTGAACCAACAAATGATAATCTGAATCACGAACCACGCAGGGAGGGGAGGCCAGAAATTCCTTGATCGGTGCGTTCCAAAGGTTTCCGACCTCCGCACCCGTTTCCCAGACAAGGACATCGAAGTCGACGGCGGCGTCGGTCCCAAGACGATCGGGGTGTGTGCCGATGCAGGTGCTTTCCACAAATTTCTTCTCAATCCACAATAAAAGCAACTCACACGACAAAATTTTTTTTTCTCTCACGCAATAGGAAGCAACGTCATTGTCGCTGGTACAGCCATCTTCAACGACCCCATGCCGGACAATGTCATTGCGCTCTTGAAGGAGACGGTGAACGACGCTCAGGCGAGGATCGCCGCTTCAAAATCATAGGAGGGCACCGGAACACCCCCGCACTGCACTTGTATAATTAAAGGAGACAGCAACCGAATGCAAGGGTCAAATATAGAGGAGAAAATATCGGCACAGTCGCATTCAATTTATATCCTTGGATAATGTTGAATGCAGTGCTCACTTGTGTGCAAATTGCAGATGGAAGAATCAAATTAATGTTAATTTGGGAGGGACACATACCCGTCAGTCATCATATGAAGTCCTTGCTGCACAACCAAGCAGAAAGAAGAAAAGTCTAAGAAAGAGGTCTATCGTTCACGTAAAAGTCATCACTGTAATTACATTTCATGTTTTCAGGGACCATTCCTAGCACGTCCCACACCGTCGTCCTTTTCTCTTTCTATACAATCACCGCTTCGCCTCCCTTCCTGAACGCCTGATCGTACAACGCTCTATACTTTCGTCTGGGCAATTACGGTGCGCGACACACTAGAGAATTAGTGCAACCCGAGCGGCTGCTGCTGCAAATCCGCACTGTCAGTCGGAACCGATAAAATCCTGAGCGTATTCGTATGTCCGAGCCCGCCCTTCCAGCCCTGCACGGCGACAACCGTCGTACCGGTCTTGATGATGTTGAGCTCGAGGGCGTTCCGCAGGCCAAAGCGGATTCGGTTGTCGACCTGCATACCCAAACGTTAGGCTTAGGATGAGAACGAACGGGAGAGGTACGTACATCAGTTTGCCACTGGTGCGCCTCGATGCCTCGAGGCTCGGGGTACCAGAAGGGGTAGACACCACGGTGGAGGTGGATCTGGCGCGCAGTCTGCTCGTTACGGGTGACTGCACGCAGCAATTGTCAGCTCTCCGTCCGTACAAAAACAATTCAGGTGGAGGCGAACTCACTGGTGATGATAGGGACAGTAGGCCTGTACTTGGAGACCAACCGCGCAGTGTTACCACTCGTGGACAGCACGATGATCGCGCTCGCGTTCTGCTCGAGAGACGCGGCGACGGCGGCGAGAGCAATTGTCTCGGAAGTCTCAGTTGGGGCGAGGGTGGTGTTGCGAAGCTCGTCGTACAGAGGAGGGTAGCAGATCGCGGCCTCCGCGAGAAGACAAGTCTCGGCCATCATGAGGACTGTGAGTAAAAGAAGTGAGCACAACGTACTGAACGGAGAAACGGGATATGAACTCACCAGACTCAATGGGGTAGGAACCCTTGGCGGTCTCACCAGACAACATGACACAGTCGGCACCGTCAAGAACGGCGTTGGCAACGTCGCTAACCTCGGCGCGTGTAGGGCGAGGGTTGTACTGTGAGGCCAAAAACCGTCATTATACAGCCCATGTATAATACCTATGTCAACGTACAGTCATAGACTGCGTGATGAATAAGTGGTCAGCAAACACAGCGGTATGAACAATCCGGGACGGAACACACCTCCAACATTTGTGTCGCAACAATGACAGGCTTGCCAGCCATATTGCACTTGGCGATCATCATCTTCTGCGCGTAGAACACCTGGCTCGCAGGGATTTCGATACCAAGATCACCGCGCGCAACCATCACACCGTCCGTCTCCGCCAATATCTCGTCAAAGTTGGCCACACCCTGCTCGTTCTCGATCTTGACGATAATCTTGATGTTGGCACCGTCGGGGCCAAGCACTTGGCGGATATCCCTGACGTCCTCTGCGCGACGGATGAAGGACGCAAAGATCATGTCGACACCGTTCTTGACACCAAACTTCAGATCAGCCTTGTCCTTCTCGGACAATGCGGGGAGGTCGACGGCGGTCTTGGGGAGGTTGACACCCTTGCGTGAGGAGAGGGTACCGTTGTTCAGGGCACGAACATGGACGTTGGCGCCGTCGATGGAGACGACGAGGAGCGAAAGAATACCTTGAAGGAAGTCAACACCGCTGGTGAATCGAGATTGAACGATGGAGACTGACCGTCATCAACATAGATGAGCTTGCCGGGTGCGGTGACCTTGGGCAAGTTTTTCTGCACGATAACAAAAAGCCATGTTTAATGGTCGACCAGGGTTTTGACCAACGCGATCGTTCAGAACTCACGTAGTCCATGTACAAGATGTTATCGTCGCCGATTTCGGCGTACTTGTCGTCAGTGGTGACAATGAACTCATGACCGGCCTTGATGGGGATCTAACAACACATCGGAGCGGGCGTTGAGGTTTAGAACAGGGTAGCAAAAGGACCACCACATACATCCTTGTTATCCCTAATCAACCCTGTTCGAATCTCTGGTCCTTTCTATACGTGTGATCTGTGGTTCAGCATCTCCAACTTTTGAGCACAGAGCTGACTGCAAGATGCACGTACAGTGTCAAGAGCAATAGCAACGGGACGCCCTCCGGGATTGGCTGAAAAGAGACATGGAAAAGAAAACGGACGACACATCGGTGAGACGGGCCGACATTACTTTGCATGCATGATAAAAAAAACATACCCTTGACCATCGCCCTGGTGTTATCAATCACGCTCTGGTGGTACTCGTACGATCCATGGGAAAAGTTCATGCGGACTGGGAATGATCAACGTCACCCAATCCAATCAGTCGTTGTGTAATCTAAAGAGTAACGTAGACGCACCGATGTTGACACCCGCACGAGTGAGCGCACCCAGCTTCTCGGGGGTGTTCACCTTTGGACCTTTGTGAAGAAAAAAGCCATTGGGTTCAGTCCGCGACACACACACAACACAACACCATACCGATGGTCGCGATGATCGCGGTCTACAGCACACACAGCGCGTCGTCAGACATGGGCAGATCGACAGAACGAATACGGGTACGTACCTTGCGATGATACTTTGTTTGCTCTGTGGGGACTGGAGCTTTGCTGGTGTCGAGCTGAGCGAGCCATTCGATGCGGGATTTGATGTGGGACATTGTTCTGTCGAAGGGGGAGAGATAGGTGAGCAGCGAGAGGTAGAGGTTGGAGGTATATAAGTGCCCTGTCGAACGACGGGCGGAGGTAGAGAGGAAGAGGACGGAGAAGAAGAGGCGAACAATTTATAGCCTCAGAAAGGCGCGGCCGTTGCGGCAAGCGGAGGGCTATCGATTGGGGCGAACACGGCGAAACTCTGAGCTGAATGGAGATACGCACTGGTTTGACGGGAACGAACGTGGTTGTTCTGGTGACTGGTAGTGGTTGGTGCTCAACGTTGACGATGCTCGACGATGCTCGACGGTCGCGCAATTGGGACAGCGACAAAAAGGTCGACTCGTTCAAAAAATGGGGCAACCGCACATCAGCCATTAGGAGAATCATGGTAGTGATCATCTAATCTTGCATGCGATATATATGATTACACCTATGGTACACAGCACAACAGCGACGAGCTCGAGTCTGCTGGCAATCTCAGCACCGCTCAACTCGTAGAAAAACTGCACAAAACAAGTGACACAGCAAGAAAAGAAAACAGATCATCAATCAAAACCAAAACAGTATGACAACTAGGCACCGTCAGTTCAGACACACCTCTCTCTAGATCACTCTCAACGTCCACCCATGCAGCCCATTATCCACAGACGCAGCTGCCTGCGCGGCCGCCAACCAGTCCGTGTTTAGACCCCCCGCCCCGGGCCCAGCCATCCCCGCCAGGTCTATCGCCTGAAACACATTCTCACATGCGATCGCCCGTCCAGAATGATATCCCACTCCGTCGAACGACCGAACAAACAGCAGCGGCAAACTCCTCCCCGCCACATGCGCCGTGTTCTCCGGCTTCAACACCAGCTCATTCCTTTTTGATGCCTTGTCCCTCTTCGGGATGGGGTCTCTCCCCGCCTTTTCATCCGCCGTAGGCGCCTCAAGGTCGTCTTGGATCGCCTTTAGGAGCTCCGCCATCTCCGGCAACTCGACCACCACCGTCGTGTGCGTCGGTCCCTTCGCTAGAGTGACTGTCCAGTGTATCGCTGAACCGTCATCATCGCCAATTTTATGCTCTCGAGCGACGCCATCTGGGCCTATCGCTTGCACGTAGGGCGCCGGCGAAAAACTATCCTCGTGGTCATAGGCATAGTACCGGTTTCGGAGTGGCCCTATGTTCCCGATGTAAATGTCGAGAGTCGTCCGACCGCCGTGTTTAGGATGCTCGTAGAAAAAGTTCGCCACGGTAAGCTCCAGGGAGTTGATGTTCGGTTTGTAAACCGGAGCTTGGAACAACGTAGGGAACGGGGTGATCGGAGTGTCCGGCACGTTGGTGCTCTGGTTGAATGCGTCAAAGAACGTATACTGAAATTTTGCTGTCAAGTGCAACACGTCAGGAGAAGAATGACTATTTAATCGGAAGAATGGCACGTACAGATTCCGACTATGGTCCAACAGAGGTAATCGTCCACTTCATCAATGACAATCCTACTCCCGTCTTTCACCTCCTCTCTCACCCTCGCAGCTTGATACAATAACTGATGCGCACTAGTGGCGTTCGGCATCCCAAGTGCCGGCGGCGCAGCGACCGTCGATCCAGGCAAGGGACCCGCAGCAGACAAGTACTGGCGCGAGCCATCGGGATTCACCCGCAGCAACGCAATCTTCTGCATCTGGCTTACCGGCCCTCCGTCATCGGGCGCGACACGACCCTTGTCAACCTTCCTTATCTGCAGAGCTCCCGACTGCGTGCCTGTAGCCTGATCGACCAACATGATCTCGCTCCCATAAGTAACCGGCTGAGGACCTGAGCTCGGCGCGCAAGATTGATGGGAGAGCGATTAGATGTGCTAGTCGTCGTCGGTTCGCAGATAGCACGTGGCAAACTCACCGATCGCAGGTGCGTCACCCTGTGACGACCGAATAACGTTCACTGTGAAGGCAGACCAGCTATTGTTGCTAGCGCATATCATCCCTCCGTCGACCGTCATGTATTTTGTGCGTACAGTTTGCGAGTTGATACGATTAAACAAGGAGACTGGGCCTCCTGCGAGTATGCACGACGCAATATTACGCGTCTTGGCGGTCTTCTTGGACGGCTTCGAGATGATCGTGACCGGTGCAGAATCAAAGGAAGCCCAAACGCGTCCAGGACCAGCCTCCGTGCCGTCGCCACTAGGCTGCTGGGGTTCCGCAATATCAAGCGAGAGCTGAAAGCTTTTTGACTTTGCAGAACCCGTGACGTGCAGAAACTTGAAGTTGGCAGCTAGGTTGTGGTCGACAGGAGCGCGTTGCTCGAGCGACCGCTCCCCGCCCTCGGAGACGACCGTCATCGACAGCTGCTGCTGTCTCATGTTCCATAGTGGCCCTTCAATGTGCACGATGGGCGGCGGGCACAAGAACCGCTTTTCCGTTCCGTACGACTTTTGGGCGACGGCGGCGTGCAGACACAACACGGTCGTCATCGGCCTCAGACGCGCCGGGTGTTGGGACACATGCTCGCGAACGACGCGCCTGATCTTGTTCCTCTGTTCATGTATATCTGACGTGTCTAATTTACGCTTCGTCGATTGTCTAAACTGAAGCAGGGGAATGCCCCCATACCGGTCTGTGCATGTATGCGCTCAGGTTGTCAACTAGCACTCACAGGAATCACAGCAATACCGGGCAGCGCGTTGTGAGGGTCGCGAGGCGGATGGCCCGCTTGGGTACTCGGAGTCCAGGCAGATGATGAAGCGCCTTCTACGTCTGCTGAATTTTGAGTGGAAGCCAAGATAGATTGGATGCTGGAGGTGGCCACAGACGAGGACGAGGCCATGGGCGGGCCTACCTGCCGGGACTCGTCGATACGGGGCGACTCTGGTTTGCGCACCTAGAAACGCGTTCAGAAAAGCGGTAGCCTGCAATGAAAGCTAGAGATTTACGATCAAGTCCAGGTGAGGCTGAGGCGGGGAGGTCGAGCGCGACAGCTCCTGAGGGTTTGCGGTAACGGGCTGGGAAAAATGGTCGTCGGGGGCGATACCAGGGGTCGAGCCCATTGGAAGGTGAAGGAGAGAGGACGGAGGAGGTAGAAAGGGAGGATATGGATTCATGAGGGTGGACTGTGTCTCGTTCCCACGCAAGAGCAATCGACTGTGGGAACTTGGTCAGAGCAGTGTGGGAACAAGTCCAGAATCGTGGGAACACTCTCTTTATACAGTGACACCCATGTGACGTTACCGTAACACGTCACCGCGATGTTACGTGTATGTTTCCTCTCTCGAGTACAACGACAACCATATCGCGTTGTGGATATCATACACCAGAACTATAGAAAGCTACATGGCAAAGTAGTCAAGAACCAAACCCACTCCTTGCGACATCACAGCCTGCCAGGAACCATCTTCCTCGTATTTACCAGCAGACGCATCCTCGACAGGACAGAACAACGGACCCGAGCCGTCGCACTCTGCCACAGCGCGCGCAGGCACCAACACGGCACTGTGTGCATTCCTCAACGCAGCAAGCGACAAGTACACCGCGTCATCGTCCAAAGGATTATCCTCGCAGTAGGGCGAGAGCAAACGATCCGAGTCGTCACGGTACACCCCCGTCGTCTTCTGGCTCTGCACGGCGTGGCCGGACGAGAACATGTCGGCTGCAAAACGATAGAAAAACAATTGTCAGGGTCGGACGAACAGGGAAGTCGAAAAAGTTCCTATCACATGGATAGGCAACAACGAGCAGCTGGGAAAAGTCGACTCACATCGCAGAGATAACACACCCAATTTGTCTTCCCTCAGAATCATCTCCGCAGTCCTCTGGTCTTCTGCATGGTCAAACATCACATGAGCTCTCCTGGTGCCGTCACCACCCACCCCATCCTCGTCCTCGGTCTCTTCGGTCGTGACATCTGCCACTGAATCTTCCTGGACGTGCAGCCAATTCCACACCGCGTCTGGGCGTTCAGCTGGGGACGGAAAGAACCCGCCGAGGCTGAACGGGTCGTCCTCGGTGCGAGGGGTTCTGTGCCCGGGAACGAGATCTGTTAACGCGAGGCTTGTCTGATGGCGTCGAATACGTGGTTTCGCTGCAGCTAGGTGCGTTTTTGAGCCCGAGGGGACGAGGAAAGGCTGGAGAGGCGCGACGTGCGGCGTGGATTTTGAGCGTTGTATGTTGGACATGGTGTGTGCTGTGACGGTAGAAAGAGCAAGTCCCTTGCGAGCTTGTTGAAAAGGGCTGGGGTTATATAGCGCGTGCTGAGCTTGGTTAGGACTGAATTGAAGTGGAGAATTGGGGAAGCCGTCTACCCCTGTGTCGTCGCATTGCACCTCATCGCAGCCTCGATCTACGCGGTCTCGGACACAGATCAGTGCGCTCAAAGGCGATGCGCAAGATAGTCATACACTCTACCATCGAAACACGACCGAGACTGCACGACGAGGAGGCTACACACCGTCCCGCCCAAAGATCCAGACTGTCAATGTCCTCCCCAAAGTCCTAGATGTGATCGAGATCAGGTGTAGATTCACCCTCTGTAGCGCATCAGCCTCCCGATCAATCCGACTTGCCATAATGAAACGACTTCGGAGACGGGAACCTCGAGCGAATGCTGTTTGCAACAGGCCAATTGATGACTATGGTGAATGAGAAATGACAGTACTATGCAAACTAAGATGATATGTTACGTGGAGGTGTCATGTGTAAAGTCCGTGAGTGATGTGTGGTGAAGAAGTGACAGTGAAAATCCATATCGGTGCTACTGGTAAGAGTGGAAAATGCCTATATACTCACCATCCCATGAGTGCATGATTATAAGTCCAAGGGAGATGAAATGTCCAGTGGTCGTACAGCTCGCATGGATATGACAAACAACCCTATGCGAGCATTGTTCGTAGCAACCCTAGTTGATAGGGTCACGCACAGGCATCCCAGACATCCGCCTGCTGTCCCTCGCCGGGCGACTCGTCGGCCCAGAGTCGGGGAACGGCACGCCCGACTGTCGTCTCGAAGACGTCTCGCGCTTCTGTTGCGGGCGTTCCCGCGATGCAAGCCCAAGCTCAACATCCTCAAGCTGATTCTTCTGCCAGTCCTCCACTTTGAGCGTCGAATGCCGCCTCGAGGACCGGTCGAGCGGGCGAGGCTGCACAGCCGCAAGCACGTCTGCGCTCAGCGACCTCTGGTGCCCACCACCACCACCACCACCCGACTGGGGATCGTCACCGAGCGAGATCGACTGTTTGACCGCCTCGCCAGACTTGCGCTGCTTCTCCTGCTCTTTCGCCTGCTTGCTAGCCCGTTCCGCCTGACGCTTCGTCACAGCCTGCTTCTCCATCTCCTTCGCGCGTTCCCAACGGCTTTTGGCAGCCTGCAAGTCCGCGTGCTCTTTCTCGGCTTGAGTAACCGGTTGTTGCAGTTGCCTCAGACGCTCGCGATGACGCCCCTCGAGCTCCTCGAAGGACAAGACACGCGAAGACGATTCCGGCCTCTGGGGTGGCGGAGAAGACACGTCACGGCTCTGAGGAGGAAGGATGACACCAGGTGCGTAACTGCTCTGTAAGTCCGGTTTGACTGCAGGACGCAAGGCAATGGGCAGTTCCGACGGAGACCTTCCCCTCGCAGCTACAGCCGACTGTCGTTTTTCCTTGGGAGAAATAGGTGATGGCTGTGGTTCCGCTGTGGAGCCGGCCACCGGGGACAGACGACCAAAGGACAACGAGCTTTCGCGATGCTGACGCTTGAGAAGCGCATCGGCGACCGCAGGCGAAGTAGCAACTCGGGGCTTCGGGCTCAGCAAAGGCATCGGTGACGTTGCTATCGGAGGAGAAACGCCTGATGGAGGTGTGAGTAGCTTACGTTCCCGAATGTAGGCATCCCAGCCGTCCTCGTTCTGCAAAGGTACGCTGGTTGGTCGCGCGATGGCTCCGGCAATACTCTCCCGGTGTAAAAGATCCATAGAATGGATCCTGGCACGAGCATCTACTACCTGGGGACGCGAAGCAGAAGGACCTACGAACGGAATAGACTCGAGATCGTGGCCGAGCGTATGGCGGGACGAGAAAGACGGGCGGCGGGATTCATCAGGCGTAGAGGGAGCCGGTGTGTCTGACTTGAGAACCTCGATGGACTTGCGGATAGTCTGGATCTCGGAAAGCAGTCTCTCCTTCTCTTTCAACTCCTCGATATCTTGCATGAGCGACATAGCGCCTGATGAGCTCCTCTGCCTCGCGGCACTCGTCTTGCCATCTGCAGCCAGATAGTTCTTGGGGACATCAGATTCGAGGTCAACGCCTAGGTCGAGCGTAGGAAGAGCACCAGGAGATTGTCTACCCTCGACCGGAGTCGAAGCCATCAAGCTGGAGACACCAGACTGGTAACGAGGTCGAGGAGAGACGCCAGCTAGGGACAACGTTGACCGCCGTTTCTCATCAATGTCCGGCGAACCAACAGCTGTCTCCGTGTCCTTGAGTAGCATACTGGAAGCCATACTATCTTGACGCCCGTGCTTCCTGAGCGCGGAGTGGTCGCGTTCCCACTCAGCCTTCTCCTCGTCTATACTCTGGAAACGATCAGCGGCGCGAGCTTCCTGGTCTTCGTCCAGACGTTGCTGCTCGGCTTTGATCTCTGCCAGTTTGCGCTGAAGAATCTTGAGAATACGCAGCTGAAGCGCAATGCCCATGATGGCCACGGCTCCGAGGAGACCCAGCTCGATTTCCATAGTCTGGGTGACAGGGAACTGGATGCCGAGTTGTTCATACCGCTGGAACAGCGAAGTAAAGCCTAGGTTCCAGATGTAAAACTGATCCGAATAACTGTCAACGTCGCGTCCGTCAATGTAAAACTTGCACGTAACTCACCTCCTTGACGCCGACGGTCGAGAAGCAATCCACGCCGAGCATGAAGGCCGTCGCCCCAACGAATGCGGTAGACACGATGACAGTGTAATAGTGGATTTTATTGATGGTACAGAGAATGAAACCCACCACTGCGCAGGCTGTTGTTCGTCTGTTAGAAATGCGACGAATACGCCGAAGGAAATGTTTGCGCACCAAGGTACATTATCCAACGGAAACCGACAGGATGAATCAGTCCGCCATCACGGAAGCACTGTATCCAAAGCCCGAAAGCCAGCCCGCCCCATGCCCCAATGAAATACTTGGTGGCCTTCCAGAAAAAGATCGTGACTCCTCCGCCTGCAATTCCCGCAACCGTACAAGCCAAGACGAACAGTCCGCGAAGTGTCGTGCTAGGTGGGTTCACGGCCTGGAGAACGCCGAACTTTAAGATAAGGCATAAGCAAACAAGCGAGAGTGTGTAAAAGCCTATGAGAAAGAAGGACGTCCTGAGAGAAACCAACTTGTCAGCACAGACATGTGGATAGCCGAACAGACCAAGCTCACCATCTATTCTTGTGACCGAGGAAGGCGCTTGGGATACCAGTGAGAATGAGGATGGCACCTAGTACTCCAAAGCCGGGGTCGATCTTGGTATCCAATATGCGGGGGTCGGCGGCGGCAGACGAGGATGCGCTAGGAGCGGCGCTGGACGTGGACGAGGCAGTCGGGGTAACGGTAACGTTGAACACTACAGGAACGGTCGTGCTGACCGCGATTACGCTGCGACCACTGGTAGTAGACGTCTGTATCGTTTCCAAGCTTGTCGTCAGAGAAAAGGAAAGCGAGGGAGACTGAGCAGGGGTAGCAGCCAGAGAGGAATTCTGGCTGTTCTGCGCAGAGGCAGGGTGGGACAGAAGGGTGAGGAGGACCACGGCCGTGAGGAACGCCTTGAACGACGTCGGCCGCCGGATGAACATGGCGGTGGATGGTGAGGGGAGGGGGGAGGAGGGGGAGGAAGGAGACAAGCCAGAGAACGAATGGGAGAGGTTATAAGCAGACGAACATCTGTTGTCGGCAGGTGGTATGAGCTCGGGCAGCCTCAGCCTGGCTGCGTCACGAAGAACACCCGCCTCCTGCGATCTATCGTACAGTAGGTCACGGCCCGATTCAGGGTCGTCACGATCACACGTCACACTTGGGTGATGGTTGTTCGAAGATGGGATGAATGTTGCTCTTATCGTCCATTCAAAAACATGCGTATGAGACACACATACACGATGCTACTAGGACATACTATCCACAACTCTTCCCATGGCCACCTGCAGCTCTTCCAGTCCACAGTCACTCTCACATCCTCTAGTCATTTATCAGCCACGGTAGCCACGGTCTGAATTGCCCTTTGATGTGCGCCCAGCACCGCTGACAGAGTGTCGCGCTAGGCCAATCCACATGTTAAGGCAGACAAGTCACAGATGTTCAATCAGATCGTATCCTGCAAGTTGCCTACGTTGTCGTCGGGCGGCGACCTATCCTTAGCATCGTCAAAATATTCCAATTTCGTCGGCGTAACCTTGATAGCCTTGAATATCTTTTTGAGCCGAAGCGGCTCGTCCTTGTAGCTGAGCTTGTCCTTTCGTGTTCCCACCATTTGACGTCGAGATTCCAGAATCGCGATCACCTTTCCAGGCTTCCCAAAGCGACCCACACGTCCAGCAACGTGAAGATACCCATCCGCCGTAAGTGCTTCTGGGACACCAAGTATGAAGACGTGTGTCAAGTCCGGGAGGTCCAACCCTCTTGTGGTGGCAAGCGTGGATACCAGGAGCGCTGGGTTTGCTTCTGCTTGAGTGCCTTGCTGCAGAAGATACGCGCCTCCTCTCGCGGTATCAAGCACATCCAGTCCATGCGCATTGACCCCGAGCATACGAAGGTCGAACACAGCACGACGCACTGAAGCAGCAGCAGGAAGCACTAGAAGCGCAACTCTCGGGACGTCAAATGCAAATACAGCCGCGGTGGCCTCTAGTGCGGCTTGGTTGAAGGGGGAGGGGTGTCTGCCAAACTCTATTGCGTGATAAACCGCAATATAATTACCAAACATACGTCAGCGACATGGCAAAGATCATCGTCGGTTTTGAATTACACGTACCCGCGATCTCCTGCTGGCTGATGCCTTCGACAGCGGGGTCAATAGCTAGCGGCTCTTCGTCGGCCAATGTTGCTTCGTCCTCCGCCGGCTCGGATGCTGAAGCCACAATGGGTGCACCTTCTTCTCGCTGAGCTGCCCCTTCAATGTTAACAATTTCTCCGTCTTCGGACACGACCAAAGCACAGTGAACAATGGAGCTTCCACCAAGCGTTGCGTTGGCCGTACTGTGCTCCTTCTCAGCCTCGCCCACCTTGACGAGGTCACCAAGCACCGGTGTAAGCCAGCCATCGTTCAGCACAGATCCACGGAACGCAGCCCGCAGCGTTGCACTAGACAACACCAGCTGCGGACGCGGTCGGAAAGGACTGCTATCACTTTTCTCAAGTTCTTTACTCTTCTTCTCAGCAACGTGCTGCAACTTGTACGAAGACGTCTTCCGCTTCGACCCATAGATCAAATCGAGTATTTGACGCGTCGGCGACGGGTGTCGAAGAAGGGCCTTTTCCAACTTCAACTTTTTCATCTTGTCTATCCCTGCAGGGATAGTTTCCAACAGATAGTCCGCTTCGTCGACGACCACCGTCGAGATACCGCGTATATCTAATGGGTCCGGGTGGTGGTTTAATGCTTCCAACAAGGCTTGCGGCGTCGCTACAAGGATCTGAGGGTTTGCAGCGCGTATGTCTCTGATTTGTTCGTAAATCGGAACAGACGCGTTTCGCAGGAGCACTTGGGCGATGGAGGAGAGCGGGACTGGGTTGGGAGTCATATCTAGAATGGAGCCTATCCAATGCATGAACTGATATGCCAGCTCACGGTGCGGAGTGATGACGAGAGACGCAATGTCTGGTGCGCGTGAAGCATCGTTGTGATTCGGTATTCTTCGCGGTCGTCGATCCTGGTTAAGCAGTGCCAGCACAAGACCAAACGATCTGACGGGGTCCAGCATGCCTTGCGTCAGTATACCGCTGTCCGTACCCATAGACAATGAACACATACTTTCCAGTCCCAGTCTCTCCTTTCAACAACACGTCCTTGCCCCGTAAGATAGCAGGGATAAATTGGGCCTGTGCCGCAGTGGGGGCTTGAACATTCGGGAAGGCTCGTCCCAACGCACGAACAACAGTTTGGTCTATCCCAAGAGTTTCAAACGACGCGGACCGTGCATTCGGTGGTGCAGAATAGTATCTGCCGAGTTGTGGCAGACACAGACATGGCGTCCTCCGAGCGAAGGTGGCGGAGCGAAGCAGAGAGCTCATACTACGCGCGTCTGATGGTATTTCGCCCCATGACATTCGATCTTGTGATTTCCATAAGCTGAGAAAACAAATATGATTGGGCAACAGAAAGCAGCTTCCACAGCAAACAGACGTGCTGTATATGCTACGGGTCCATGACTAGAGAAATGGGCACAAAAACAGAGGAGTCAAGGGGGCATCGCTGGCGTTGTAATAGGCTGTGATAGTATCATGTCAACTTGGTGAGGACGGCACAAGGGGATTATGGAAAGGGATTATGCATGACCACTATCAGCGATCACTGCGTCAAGCAGACCGCGATTGAAACCTGCCAGCGATGTTTGGCTACGAAATGCACACGAACGTGCATCTCATTCTCCACCTTCGCTTTCAGCGTCGTCATGGTGTTGCTCCTCCGTAAACTCATTGTGCATCCTCGCTAATTCCTATTCTTCCCCGTCTTGAATAGGCTGGTATTGAGCACGGCTCGAGCCACCGGTAAGGCGACTGAGGAAATTGTTGCTTGCGGGCTTGAAGGGCTGTCGAGTCCTGCGAGACTGGCGGGACACTAGAGATGCTTGCTCTGATTCTTCGTCTTCTAGACGTTCTTGTTCTTCCTCTGTACCGATACCATGAGTATCTTGTAGCTGTTACCATTCAACATGACTGACCTTCCCCAAAAACGGCGTCCATTTCTTCTAGAGGAACGCCCATGGTCTCCGGGTATACTGAATTCACGTCAGTAATTGCGAATATTGATGGTGCATGCATCGTGCGACTTACAGAAATAAACTAGTCAAGATGTGTACGTGGTGAGCATTCCGTTTTGTTTCAACGCTCTGTATGAGTGCGCACCTACGACGAAACTACAGGCGCAGAAGAATCCATGCATTGGGTATAGACGCCACTCTATAACTTCTTGCAGGAAAGGCGTCATCTCACCTACCAGGAAATTGAATGCCCAATTGGTCTAACAAAGTTCATTCAGGGTGTCGTGTTTGACTCGAGTGAAGTGATTCTTACTGCAGTTGATAACGACACTCCCTTCGCGCGCACTGTCAAAGGCATAATCTGGGAATGGCATCAACACACTGGTATAATGTCAAATGTAGAAAGCCGTACCTCGGGAGGGTAGAGCCAAGGGAGAGGTCCCCAACTATACCCGAATGCAGCGTTGAAAATGATGACACATACTACGACGGCTTGTGGAGTTTGAGGTATGTCAATATACATCCACCATCCCGTCATAGCGAGGGCAACGCCCATCTGGTAGAGAATTTGATGTGTGCATCAACAGAATGCATGGATGGGACTCACAACGATAGCACCGCTCAAAAGGATCAAACGACGGCCCCAACGGTCTACGAGATACCACCTGGGAATTGCGCTCAAGACACATCACCTCACGAAGCGCAAGGAGCTTACGGTGGCAAGGTACTGAGAACGTATATGATGGCGTTGATACCGGTCATCAATATAGCGTCGCGGCCAATCCAGCCGGCCGCTGCGTGACAATGTGTGAGTATGGCAGCCAATGAAAGTTGACAGCGTAAGTACCTTCAAAAACTCTAGCTGTGATTGTAGGCCTTGGTTGGCTAGTGCTATGACATATACAGGACAAGCTAGAACTCACGTGCGTAGTAGGATATGACTGGAAAAACAAAGTTGGTAATTCAACAGGCGGTCAAGTCGAACTGGGCGTACCATTAATCCCATTCTGTAATTCTAGTCGTTAGAGGGCGAGCTCATATTGTCGGCTAGATCAGAACTTACGAGCTGAGCAAACGCTTGAGAAGACATCGCGAGTAGGACGCGTCGCTTATATTTCTTCCACATCGAAGCATAACTTCTCTCCTCACCACTTTCTCGCTGAGAGTATAGCTGAGCTTGAGAGGCTGTACAGTTCGTGAAGGCACGTACCTCCCACATGACTCTATCCTTAATCTCCTGGAATTCAGCGACGGCCACGACATCCTCCTCGTTGCCTCCATGAAGATCGGCTATTACACGCATTCCTTCAGCGTCTCGGTCGTTGTCAATGAGCCATCTTTTGCTCGGTATTAGCATTCAAAGAGTCACAAAGCTGTACAGCTGCACTAACCGAGGACTCTCTGGTATGAGCAGTGAGCCCACAGCGAGCAAAGCTCCGATGATGCATTGCACCGCCAGTGGGATCCTCCACGAGTTATCCGACTCAATGAAAGAGCAGAAATAATCTATCCACTTTCGGCATGGCATAATATCAGTGTTTTTCGCTCCGACCGTGCGTGAAACCTACCACTGAGGAAGCATAACCAAATACGTTGACGGAAAACTCCATGCACGCAAGTGCACCTCTCTGTTCCACGGATCAGCGGCGCGTGCTACACTGAGGTTGCGAACACAGCTTACATGATTGGGAGGTGAGATCTCGGACTGGTATATCGGCACGATAGTTCTAGCAAACTGAGTAAGTAATTATATCTTTTAAGATCCTGCGTTGGGACGAACGAGAGCAAACCAACGCCGAATCCGGCGACAATCCTGCCCACGACCATGATCGTGAAGCCGTTGGTGAAGGTTTGAATTGCACCACCAACGGCAAAGATGACTGCTCCAGAAAACAAAGTACCTCTCCTTCCGAGAATATCGCCAATACGACCAGCAGCAACCGACGTTACTGCAATGCAATTTCAGCTCTGCTATGAATATATGCACGCCGAGTGACGTACCAAATGCACCAATCTCCAGTACTGCTACCATGGTCCCGACTTCCAGCGCGGACGGGTCATTGAAATATTTGAGAAAGCGGGGACCTGTAATGATCCCAGACATGACACTAGTTCATGGTTCACCAATAAGCACCTCACTTTTCTATGCGAGTCCGTGTTGCACCTAAGGAACTCATACATACCCTTGATCATACCCAAACTGAGAGAGCAGCTTGTCAGTCGAGGGTTGGGTACGCCATATATCCAGCTACTCACCAGAAAAACACCCAGGCTAGCGAAGACGGAAATAGCGTACAGCAGTGGCTGGCCGACTAGCCTGCCAGTGGGCGTCGGCACACTGAGCGGCGCTGAGTCCATGATTCATTAGCTGAGAAAGGTGTAGGAGATATTGGAGCGCGTCTGGAGGCCAACGGAGCCAGCGTAACGATACGGGAGGAAGTAAGAGATGACTCGTAAGTTGCAAAGGTGGTCGTTGAAGATAGTCGCGTGAATGTGGGGAGCCGCGCTGTTGCCGTTTGTCGGCAACGCAGGTCGCGTCTATGATGACACTCTGCTTCACCTTGTCCTCAACGAGCTCGACACGTCCCGTCACCGGTCTCTTTCCGCTACAGCAGCTATGCCTGCGTCAGTTGCATCGCTTGACTCGTCAATTGCATCGGATGACTCCTGGGATGAAGAGGAGCAGTTGCTACAGCAGGAGTGGGAAGAGTCGATGGAGGACCTGCAGCGGCTGGTCACCTTCGTGTTGATGCCATTGTTTGGCAAATGGCTGGGGAGACGATGGAGCTACTGGGGTAGGTATTGTATTTCTCGCAGCCTTTGCTTGACTTATTTCCCTGTGGTAGCATTTGCGAGGTACACTAGGCTGGGGCTCGGAAGGTCGTTCTTCCTTGGAGAGAGAGCATTTACGTTTGCAAGCATACGACGTTGAAACACAGTAATAGGTCGCGCAATACTCTATGTATTGAAAGTATGTCGCTGTCTACGCTCGGAAATGCGTCGTTCCCTTACCTCTGCTATTAAGCGTACCAACCCGGGAGACATACTTACATCGCTCTGCTTCAAGTCCTGCAACACCGTATCCGCCAAATCCCATTCCTGCCTTTTCTGTAGCCCCACCAAAAGGATGTACCACGTGTCGTTCAACATCGGGACGTGTCTTCTCTTCATCTCTCGATAGTAGAACATCGCAGTCTGCAACCCTTCTGGCTCCGGATTCTCCAAGCACGCCCTGATGATAATATGATATGACGCGAGGGAATGCAAACGTTGCTTCATCATCTTGCGGAAGATGAGCGCAGCATATTCACGCGCAGTCTTACGGTCCATCCAGTTCTTCCGGTGAATGCCACATAAGATAGAGGTATATGTCACTTCGGTCGGTCGGACGTCTGGCGATTTGCTTGTCTCCAGTTCTTGCAAGAGGCGCAAGACCGTATGAAAGGCTACCATCGTCTGTTCCGCCATGAGTGCATTTATGACACTGGTGTACATGGAAATATCCGGCTTCCTCCCGTGTTTTTGCATGAAGTCGAACACTACCGATACGGCGTCATCGCGTACAGGAAGCAGAGCTGTGAGAATCAGAGTGTAGGTGCTGTCCGTGGGCTCGAGTTTGTAAGTGTTGATCTTTTGGAGCATTTGGCCAAACGCCTTCAAGTCTCGCTTACTGTAAATGGAGAGAAAGGGGGTTATGCTATTGAGATCCGGTGTGGGACCTTCGGTTTCCATGTTGTACAGCAGTGCAAGAGCACTCGTTTCGTCTTTGGTGCGGATGAGTGTGTGAATAGCATTGTTGAGAACTACACGGACTTCGTCGTCTGTTGCGGGTAGCTTGCCAGCATGCACTTGCTTCTGGAATGCCGCGAGATGGTCGAGCGCCGCTTCAGTCCGCCTGCACATGAGGAGAGCGTGGATCATTAAAGAGTAAGACTTGACGTCGGGAACATGACCTTGCTGAAGCATAGCTTTCCAGGCGCGGTCAGCCTGATCTGCCATCCCCAAGTCGCCATAACCCACGATCAAAGCTCTCCAGATGTGAACATTTGGAGTGATGCCCAGGGCGGCCATATCATCCCAAAGCTTTTCAGCCCAATCCAATTTCCCATTTTTGAGGAAACCCAGGAGAAGAGTGGGCCATACGTGAGGAATCACCACCAGAGGGGTTTTAGCCGAAACCGCCGCCGAATCGAGGGTGAGCCACGGATCGTGGCCTGTAAGACCTTCGACGATATCGTTACACAAGGCATGCAAAGACAGTGTGGCTTTGTCCTTAGTGAGCTGCGAGATATATCCAGGGAGGCTGTTCTTGCGAGCAACGAGACTTGCAGTCACGGACCGCCGCAGAAACGACTCGACTTTCTTCGTCTGGGCAAAGTCGGAGCCTATGCCGCTCATGAACGCCCGTACCTGCCCGCCAGTTAAGATGCAGTTGGCTTCAATAACGAGATAAACGGCCTGAAGAAAGTCGTTACGCAATGCGGAGCCAGCAATAGCATACATGAGCATCTCAGCCTGCAGCTTGTCCTTCAAAGGCAGCGGTTTTTCGATCATATCGTGTGTCGATGACGGATTTTTGGGGAAGAGCTTGAATACGTCCAGCTCTGCATCGCCACTCCACCCATCTGCGAGCTCCTGAGATCCTTTCCCTTTATCATTATCCTTTAACATAGTGCGAAAGCGGTCGTACGCTCTACGGAGGCTATCAGGATCCATCGAAGACAAATGGGCGTGCATGGTAGCCAGCAAGCCTTGAGGGAAGCCTTGAGCGCACGCTGCGACCGCAATATCCTCCAGCACTGTTACATGGCCGGCAAGACCGCTGGGAGTACGACAATGAACGAACAGCGTGGCAATCTTTGCCGAGAGCTCTTCGTAATGCAATGGGCCCAAAGACGCGACGAGGGCGGTCGAATTGAGAGTTTCCCAATGCTTCTTCACAGTGCAGCCATCCTCGTCGGTCAAGCTTTTACAGAGAAGCTGAAACGTCGCCTCCAATTCCTTCGATCCTCCTTTAGGAGCAGCACTCACCGTCGCAACACCATGTATGGGGTTGAGCGGTGGTGCAGGCCTGTCGGTAGTGAGGCCGAACGGCTTGCCTCTAGCGGAGTGCGACTTCGTCTTCTCTGGGGCAAGCACTATTACCGAGCTTGTGAGGTGCCGAAACGAGCATCTCGACGCGAGAGTTATCCACGTATTCGCAGGGTCTCGTATTGCATGCCGGAGCATGCGTGGCGGAACCTAGTACGACGACGCTTTGGATTCAGTCGATTATGTGACAAGGTCAACAGCCAGAAAGCAAGCTTACCTGGTCCCAGATTAGTGAGCTAAAGAGATGTCAACCTACGTGCGACTAAGAGAGTTGAACGTCCCGCACCTAAGCGTCCGAGTGGGTTTTGCCAAAGGCCTGCAATGAGCGTCTGGGACGCGACGCGGTCACCCATCTCTCCGCTTGCACTCTTACCACCATCAATCCAGCACCATGGGCAAGAACGACAAACTCTACGTAACACATACAGAACATGCGTTTGGCCAGTACACAGCTTCTTCCGGGGGACATAGAGCGTACGCATTCGCGGTTGTGCATTCGGGATGCCATACTCACTGACGGACTCGCCACAGTAAAGCTGAAGCTCCTCACCCAGGAGCAAGGACACCCTTTGACTGCTGTGCTCTCACATTCCAACCATTTGAGAACCCTGTGTGCGCTCGTAATGCTGATGGCACAGGCCTCGTCTTCGATCTTGTCAGCATTATACCGTGGCTAAAGTACGATACTCTACCGCAGCTCATGTCCATACGTTAATAAAGTGGGTTTCAGGCAACATGACAATACGAATCCAGTCACTCAAGAACCACTCCAACCCTCAGACCTTATACCGCTGCATTATTCCCGAAAGACAAATGGCGAAATACATGACCCGATCTCATTCAAACCGTTCAGCGAGCATTCCCACATTGTAGCCATTGCCACGACAGGGAACGTTTTCTTGGCGGAGTCCGTCAAGGGAGGGAAAGATCTTGTCGAAGATGTGCGTTTCAAAAAGTGCGTGTTGTCTGGTATCGTTTGCACTGAATTCTGACCCTTCATCGTGTGCAGAGGGGACGTCATTACTCTGCAGAATCCACATGGTCTTCCACCTGCTTCTGTAGCTAAGCTTCAAGAATCGAAAGCCTCGGATGTAGAGAAGTCGAAGGCCGTAGTAAAGCCTGCCGCAGCTCCCTCACAGTCGCAATCGAAAGCACCCGTACCTTGTATGTAGCCTTCGCGCTTCATCTGAAACCGAAGCTCACTCCGAGTAGGGAACGTTTCTCCGTACTCCTCTGGCTTACCGGGTGCGTCACTGACATCAACGTCAGTTGACCCTACTGCAAGTGGTAACTCCAAGCTATTATGGGATGAGGTGAACATTCTGTCATCGTTGCCCGTCTCATCGCTCTAACTTTTATCAGGAAGAGCTCATGTTCGAAGATTTTGCTAATCCGCCAAAAGGGAAGGGCAAGGAAAAGGATGTTGGACGACGGCGTGCGTACATCCGTGTCGTCACATCTCTCGGCGGTAGCTTGAACCTCGAGTTGTACTGTGAGAAGGTGCGCGTTCACCATTTCTGAAATTGACAGTTACTCAATGTATTTGCAGGCCCCGAAAACGTGCTACAACTTTCTCATGCTGGCAAAAGAGGGCAAATATAACAACTGCCTATTCCACCGTCTAGTACCAGGATTCATGGTCCGTCCAAAGCGCATTCTTGTGTACCACACGCGCTCAGTAAACCCTTCTTCTTAGATCCAAACAGGAGATCCGACAGGTACAGGAGCTGGAGGACAATCATACTGGGGTACACCGTTTCGCGACGAACACGATATGCGCGGTGCCGCCAAACACGACAGCCGCGGTGTGCTCGCTATGGCGAACAAAGGTGCCAACACTAACGGGTCAGTATCTCATTATCTTCATGTACACCGCGTCTTTCGTTCTGATGTCTGATGGTTTGCGCATATGCAGCTCCCAATGGTACCTAACCTTCAAACCCGCCGCACATCTCGACAAGAAACACACCGTGTTCGGCAAGTTGGTCGGTGGTGAAGACGTGCTCGACGCCCTCGAAAACTTGCCTATAAAGCCTGGGACAGAGCGACCTGCCAAGCCGGTTCGCATATCTGAGGTTGTCATGTGAGTTCACTCCATCCTTGGGTACATAACAAAGCTTTGAGATTAACTGGACAAAAATTCGCAGTTATCA
Organism: Cytidiella melzeri; assembly: GCA_022592445.1. Taxonomy (NCBI): domain Eukaryota; kingdom Fungi; phylum Basidiomycota; class Agaricomycetes; order Polyporales; family Irpicaceae; genus Cytidiella; species Cytidiella melzeri. The sequence goes on along the minus strand of JABYQR010000205.1, from coordinate 5,535 downwards.
AGACCCTTTCGAAGAATACAAGACGCGACAACAGAACAAGCGTGCGAAGAAGGCGGAGGCGGAGGAGAATGCGCGCCATCGGCAGGTGGTGGTGGAGAAAAAGGAAGAGGATGAGCTGAACTGGTTTGGAGTGAAGCTCGGGACGGAAAAGTCAGCCGGAGGAGGGGCAGTGGGCGGTGGAGTCGGGAAGTATCTGCAAGTGGGGGCGTCTGCAGCCGTTGTTGCGCCTAAACGGCCAGCTCCCAGTGCTGCTGTGTCCGACGTACCTGGAGAGGCCAAGAAGAGGCGGAAAGTTGGGTTTGGAGAGTTTGAAGGATGGTAGCGGTTGCAAATTTGTAGATCGAGCTTTATCTTCAGTAGCCATCGGTGTTGTGCGATGGTATATATATAATTGACATTATATGCAAAGATGTCCCAACAGAGAAAGAGAAAGAGAAAGAAAGTTGTCACGCTGCGACAGGTATGCGCTCGCGTTCTGGAACGCTTGCTGCAGCTTCCTCTTCTGTGCAACCAGAAACAGCTCAGCCGTGAGCCTGCGAAGATAACCTCAAATGGACTTACCTTCGTGTATGGGTGCATGGGAGACTGGCTGCACAGTGGGTGGAGAAGGGAGGTGTATACCCTCCTCCGGTTCCTTTCCTCCAAGCTGGAAGCATAACGCTCGTCAAAGTCCTATCACACGAACATAGTCGAAACAACATACCGCCTCGCGCCGCATTCCCTCTAGCTCAGCCAGCACTTCGTCCTCATCCTGGGCAGTCAGATTATTGGCGAGCATATCGTCGATTTCCTGCGTCGCACCCCAGCCCACCGTTGAGTCACCACTGCTCGACGGGTTTCGAGAGAGAGAGAGAGATAAACGTACCCGTTGATACGCCTGAGCTTCCGCAGTCTCCTCCAGTAACTTCTCAACCGACTCGACGTTCATCTCCTTGTGTATCTCCTTCAACACTTCGTTCCCTTGCTGCAGCCCATGCAAGACCGATACTTCAACCAACGAGAACTCAATGGTGGACACCTACTCCAAAACAAAAACAAAAACAAACCCCTCCTTCTTCAGAAAAAGAAAGGGCTTGCAGGGGTGGGAGGGGGGATTCTGGAGACGCACCAAGTGTTCGAGGTTCTCGAGCTGAGCATCCGTCTTGGCGAGCAACCCTTCTTGGTATTTGCGTCTGCGCAGTGCGAGCAACGCACGGTCCTTGTGTCCCGCGGCAAGCTGTTGCTTCGCAATTTCGTGTTCTCGGTCGAGGACGCCTTGGATCTACCACAATATCATGTACCCCATAGTTGTGCGTTAACGGCCCGCTTTTATCGAAACGATTCCCAACTCTACCTTTCTTTGGTATTGCTTGACCTTGTCGCGTTGCAATTTCATGCTGTTATGCAGGTGTGGTTAGACTGTGTAGCTTTTGGTGTACACTGCACAGAGGGTGTAACGAACTCGAGGATGGCACGGTCCTGCTTCGTTATCTTCGGGACGGACTGATTCCCTCCCATCCTATCTACCGAGTATACCGGTGAGGAACTAATGTGTCGCTATTGGTCTTTCGTCGTCGTCGTCTCAGGCTTCACAGGATGTGTAAACCTGCATGCAAGTCATGAGCAAGTCGTCATAGTGGTAGCGGTCAGAGTCCAATTACGGATCAGCGCAGGCGCGCCTCCGGATCAATTGCTGCGAGATCATGAACAAGGATGGATGGATGTTTAGATATGTATGTGGTATAAGAGACTAGCAAGTACAGATAGAAATAGTTCTACCGTCCCTAGATGTAACAGTATGAGTACAGAGTACAAAAAGCATGTCGCAAGAATTCCCATCCGAGTTCCGACCCACGCCCATATTGGCATGTCAACAATCTAGTATCACAACTTGGGAAAAAAAAAGCCCAACTCTGTTTTTATATGCCCGGAGGTATAGGAGAAAATATCATTTTAGTGCTACTCGTTTCCATGTGACTTTCTTCGTAATGAAGCTTGAACGGGTTCATCGGTGGGTTGGCGGAGTAGGTAGGAGAAGTCTGAACTTCGGCAGTGTCCATAGTCGTCCGATTGTGGTATGTCGAGGGCGACATTGGTGAGGTAGCGGACATGTTTTGGGCCATGGAACTAGCGTGTTCTTTGCCATCTGTTCGGTCTGGTAGGAGACGTGGTCGAGTCACGGTAAAGAGTATGACGTTGAGGTATCCGGAGGAGGCAAAGACGACGTCTGCAAAGACTGTGGCTGCCCAAGGCACTTGGTGTCCTGTGAAGCCTAGCCAACGCGTGACAGCGATGGGCAACACCTGAACATGTCGTCAACAACAAATTCAGTGTGATAGGCAAAAGGCACATACGGTGACTGTATATGCTGCTGGATAACTGGTGCGATGTCAGACCTAAATTGAAAATTTGAGAAATTTGTACTGACACTAGCATTTTCAGCGCAAGTCGCTTTTCCCACTTGGGAACTGAGCGGCTATGCTCGCTATTTTTTACCATCCTGACCCGCCAGTCACAAATGACGAGCGAGCGGTCACGGTATACGACCACAGCTATGAGGGTGTATAGGACAAAGTTGAGGAAGGCCGTAATCCAAAGCCAAAGATACTCTAGCAGGATTCGTTGTACGGGATACTCCGCTGTTATCCAGCACCCTGAGAAGTCGCAGTCAACAACTAGCCCACAAAAATGACAGGTCAGACGTACAGTACTGCGTGTCACCATAATAATCAGTTCCCCTGTGTGTGCCGAGGCTGATACTGACGAGGAGGATGAGGAAGATCCATATGAAGCCGAGGACGAAAAAAGGCATTCGATTAGTCGTAGCGGGACGCCAACGAAATACCAGCGCAAAGAATGTATGCAATGCTATAGCCAGCGATCTAGGTAGAGGTTGAGTATTTCCGTGTGCCAGCACTATGCGAGTAGAAAAGAGTCTTACGCAAACGCCACGCCGACGTCTCCTGCCTGTTTGAGCACGCCTGTAAGGAAATGTGAGATTGTGAACATGAAGAGTATTACGACTGGTGTTACCTTGCGTTGTGCATATAGTCCCTTCTGTGACCACCTAGAGAAGCATGAGCAACAGGGCCGCGTTTTGATGGGGGTGAGTATATGGACATACCCCGTCTCTGACCCACTTGGCATCAATGATTCCACCTAAAATAATTTCACGATCAACTCACGGCCGATACGAATCTGAAGAGGTATGCAGCGTACCAATGGCTTGGACAATCTCGGATACTAGAAGACTGAGAAAGTACCAATGGATATGTGTGGCTGTCGTCCACTTGCGAGATGCGTTTGTCTTGATCTTGGATGTGCTGTACTGTGTGTAGAGTACGTTGTGAGGGACGCAGGAGACGCGTAGATGTGCATCCATACCACAATATAGGCCAGAAGACTGGTCACTGTGAGCGCAGAGAGACCTGCAGCCTCGACGACGAAGACGAGACCTAATCGAACGCCAAAGTCGAAAGTGGGAGCGACTGTGCAATCACCACGTTCGTCTGGCACGCACGCAGCCATTAAGCTGCGCCTGCAGGGTGTGGGAGGACTCCGTGAGGAGACGACTCCTTGGGATGGGGTGGTCGTTGAGAGCAAAGTCCAAAAGTTGAGAGGAGCATGGATGGGTGGGCGGGTGATAAGCAACCGCTGGCTGAGACGGTCTCAGGCACGGACATCGCAAACGGGTCAACCGGATTCGATGAATTCTCTCTCTGACTGAAACTCTCCCGCCGCGACTTGTTCCGGCGCCAGGGGTCTCTCAATAAATTTTCAGAATATAGCATAGCTATAGGCGTACGTAATTCCACAGAGGCGGTGTCGGTGGCTACTGCAATGAGGAGCGTAGCGACCACAGCACAGCTCAGTCCCTCCACCACAGGGCAGTTGGCATTTAGTAGGTGCCGGTGCGGATGTAAAATCTGCTACTAGATCTGCACATTCAACGAGCGGGTACGTTTACACCCAAGTATTATGCGACCCCGGCCCCTCCAACGCCGGAAACATCCCTCATAATAACCTCAACCAAAACCTGGCGTTCCGCAGACTCCGGGCGGATATCGCACTTGCACAGTTTCGGTAAACGAGACCATCGATGTCATCCACAGTACTGCCGTGGAAACAAGAACCCCTTTACATCGCTTTCGCCAGGTCGAACACCATACAACCCGGCCAGCGCAAATCCGACGTCCGTATCCGAAAGTAGCTGTCGTGCGGTCCAGGTCAAGTTTTCTATCGTTCGGGCTCAAGGTTCATGGAGGTAGATAGGCACGTCGTGTAGTATGGCCCTGTCCAGATCACTTTGCTTCCATGCAAGCACTTGACGTTGCGTGTGGAAGACGTGCGTACCAGCGAGCGAGGGGTCCTTGGGAATGTAGTACCCCTTGTTTGACGAGCGGTGCCAGGCTGTCAGAATGCCTGATGGCACAACAGAATTCCATCTCAAACATTCCTTCACAGCGGCGTGGCAGTACTGTTAGGAACCAATATCGGCAGAGCCAGGTAGTCGACCTATGCATTGCAGATCAATTTCCGACTGTGCCTTCTCCGCATACAGCATCATAGCGAGGATGTCTTGACGTGGCTGTCCTATTCATGGACTAGCTGTGTGATACCTTGTTCAGCGATCAGAAAGCCAAAGTTTCCGATGTGGGCTCACCAACTTACATCGACCGCGCAGCAGGCTCCGTGTACAGTTGATCTTTGGCGTCATCCACAGTGGCTTGCGGCAACAGAATCTGAAGCCTCACCTCGCTCTCGAATCAACAGACTCGCAAAAGCCCATTCTACTCAGTTTATTGTTCCGGACACACCAAATGGCTCGTGCGACATTTTCATCACACGATACTGCCGCTCTCCCGCATCCTCATGAGAGTGTGCGCCAGGAGACCGCTATCGCAGGTATTTCTAGAACGCATCGTCATCACCAAGTTGCGCAAAGCACATGAAAACATCACTCACAGAAAGGGAAAACATCGACGAGGTACGAACCGGCATGTGTAGTGGCAGAAAACGCCCGTTCTCCAATGTACAAGAACGGGTCGTTCGTCCTCTGGCTGGTTCGCGTAAGCAATCTTCAAAAAATCGCAGCGCCCGCCTCTTCAGTCCAGCTACGAGAGAAAGAGAAATAATTTGATGAACATTGTCCCCGCAGACTCACTGGCGCAAATAATCCATTCTGGCTGCTTGAGTGGCGGATCGGTCGAGGAACAAGTACAGTAAGTGTCTGCCTTCACCAGCGCTTCACACAGCCGCCGTACTAGAACGTCCTGCAGGGGAACACTCTCCGGCTATCTTTCCAGATGTCATTGTAACAGAGTAAAGCAAGGCTCCAGCACATACCACACCTCATAAGACTAAAGGTCGTTAATTGGATATTGCATTGGAGCGGGAGATGAGACAGTAGTGTGTACGTACCTCACCATGATGGTGCGTCTTTCAAAGCCACGGCTAGCACGACGCAGTTGTTGTTGACGGGCTATTCTTTTTCAAGCACGCTACGCGTTCACCTCTTCATACATGGTCCGTCAGCACGATATGGGATGGTCAAGG
>JABYQR010000204.1:0-82513 GCA_022592445.1 Cytidiella melzeri | reverse complement strand
GGAGAGCCTTTCCTATGACCCGCACCCCAGAACGCGACAGGGGTGTAGTTCGACGGGACCAGGTGTTGGAAAACCTCAGGATTGTTCCTCGACATTTCCGCGAAGATATCCTGAATTGATAGATCCTTGCTTGGGCAAGCTTGGATCACAAGTTCCGCCATCGACGTGTACATATGTACCAAGAGGACAGGAGGGTATGAGGAGGACAAGGGATAACCAGCGATATTCTCAGTGGTCATCTTCGTCCAGACGTCTTCGAGCCAATTCACGAAGTTGAGTTCGGGACGCACTTGGAAAGCCAACTGCAGCTGGTTTCGTCGTTTCTCGTCCCACTTCACCCTGATGACAGGGTTCAGTTTCGGCTGGAGGGTGGTCATCGCGCCTCCCTTCTTTTCGTGCTCAGCAAGCTGCCAGCTGTGATAAAGTCGGGCCACAATGGCTCGAACTTCCTCTTCCTTGCGAATCGACCCCTCGTCAGCAGACTGGTGGAACGTAATCACCACCGTAGTCTTAGACTCTGGAGGCCGGGGGGCATGGACACGGGGGCCTTAGGCTTAGGCTCTCGTACGAGATTTGCTCTCGCATCTGGCTTGGTATCACTCGCAGGGTGGGTGCCTGGAACAACGATTTTCCCCTTTCCTTTGTCTCGTGCTGCCGGGGTACTCGCACCCTGTCCTGCCGAAGCATTTGCAGGGGGGTTCGCCGGAGCAGGAGGAGGGGGGGGACAGATTGGGAGGACACCTCGATTGGGAAACCGAAGGAGCCCATTCGTTGACCAGTCGCTAGGATCTGGTCGATGCTAAAGTCAACGGCCGTAGGGCCCAAGACTCGTAATCCCAGGGCGAAGTTGTTGATCATCTCCACCGAGAGCGACTTGAACCAGTCGTCAGCAGTCGAAGCTTCTTCGCTGGCGGAGCTGCAGTGGATGGAGTGTCAGGGCGCTCCGTGGTATGAGTGGAGTCCGCACGCGGACGCTTTCCAAGACTGGTTCTCCCGCCACAACAGGAGGAGCAGTCGTCGATGTGGAGGCAGAGGCAGCCGCCTTCTTGGCAGCCGCTGCTTGGCGCTGACGATGGGTCAACGCGACTGATGGGTGCATACCCTCGAACGGAGACTTGGCCGGCGCCTTGTCTTTCCCCTTCTTTTTGGTGGCATCGGCGTAGCTCCTCCGAGCTCCCGGTGTCATGATCTCTTCCGCTTCGGAGGCAGCACCACCCTCGTCTGCAGAAGTCATCGCATCGCTTACCGCGCCGCCATGCTCTCTACGAGAGGTACGACCGGGGCAACACAAATCGAGTCAAGCGTCTTTTTGGCCTTGGGACCAGGTCCCTTGGCTGCAGACGCTTTTGTCGGGCGGGCATACGACGGCAAAGCCTCGTCGTCCACTTCCATATGCTCCTGTTGGAACCTGAGCCTCCGCTCACTACGCAGCTTGGCCATGTCAGAGCGAATCTGACTGACGCTGGAAGCCATGTCGGACACCGTGCCCCGGATAAACGTTGAGGCCTTGATGTGTCGGTGCGCCTGAGTAGACGCAATGAGAAGAGAAGGGGAAGCAGGGTCCCACTTTCGGAAGTACGCTTCGAAATGGTCTGTCACCATTTGTAACAGACCCACGATGCGATTACGAGCGAATTCCCGCCTACCTACAGGCAGCTCCGCGAAGAACGCGCCAGACGGGTCCCAACTAGGGGCCGCCATCGCGATATTGTCGAACGACTCGATGACACGATCCAGGATGTCACCCACTGCGTTCTCGCCTCTGCACACGAATGCGTGAAGGATAGATCCTTCCTCGGTTCGCTGCGATTGGTTTCTGTCCTCAGGCTCACTGGTGTGCGTTTGCCCTTGGAAAGGATTAGACCCGGCTGGAACAGCCTGGGTCGATGTCGGAATCTGAATTCGAAACACGAGTGTAAGCGCAGTCCCATATTGCGCGAAGTAAATCCTCGTGCCCATCAGATGACAGGCACGTGGATCGATGGATAGTTGGGGGGTGCGTATGCTTACCTGTAGCGGCACCTCATTCGCCTGCGACGTCTGGACAATAGTCGCATACGTCGGGGGGGCGTGAAGTTGAGTCCCGTGCGAGCCAGCACCCGAGCTATGCGCAGGGGCGGTGGAACCCTCAGGGATTGATTTGAGGTCTCTAGCAGTTGCACCACTAGAGACTTCGGGGGCATGAAGTTGAGTCCCGTGCGAGCCAGCACCCAAGCTATGCGCAGGGGCGGTGGAACCCTCAGGGATTGGGTTGAGGCCTCTAGTAGTTGCACCACTAGAGACCTCGGGGTCCTGCAGAGCAGGGGCCTCTTTCGAGGTCAAAGATTTGGGAGCAGATTTTTTAGGTCTGCCCCCGTATGGTTCAAAGGGCTCCACAGAGCCCTCTCTTCGAACTGGTCCAGCTGCAGGTGAGCTGGACTTCGTTCGCGCTGCTGTCGCCATAGGTACGTCGAGAGTCGAAGGAGTAGTCATGGGCGTCTATCTTCGATGGTGGTGGTACCGGTACAAGAGAGGATGACGTGCTGTGGTTTAGATGTGAACCAAACGTTCGATGTAATCAAACAACGTGACCTTCCAAATGAAGATGACTGGTGTGCTTACATACGCAACGCGTCCTCTGAATCCAGCTTGCGCGTACATTGCGCGTCCCACCCCTTCCATCCATTGTCTCCGACCTTGACTGACTTCTCCCTACACCTACAATCACCACACGCAACTGTACACTCACAGCAATGGATCATTTTCCGCTGAGCTGGGGTCGTCCCGTAAGTTCAAATTCCGCAGAAGTGGCCAGAAACATGCAGTCCCAGTACGTAGCTGAATAAGGGACACCTTGACTGCTCAACAGCGTAACGATGCCTTTGATGCATACAATACCTATCCGATGCATAAGCGTCAGAATCACAACGATACGTTCGCGGAGGGTGTACAGCGCACACAGTGAGTGGCCAATGCCCTGACATTGGAGTATTGTCATGCGCTGAACGATGCATCGTGCTGGCAGACAACCGATAGTCACAGGAACAAGCGTTTTGGCCATCAAGTTCAAAGATGGAATTATGATGGCTGCCGATACTCTCGGTGCGTCCGATTTTCGTGCAACATCCGCATTCGTTCATGATTTCACTTGTAGCGTCCTATGGCTCGCTGGCCAGATTCAAGTCCATCCAACGTCTTCACCCCGTTGGCAGCTCCACTGTTATAGGTGCTTCTGGCGATCTCTCCGACTTCCAGTACATCCAGAGTACGCTTGAAGAGCTTGCCATAGAAGAGTTCACGTCGGGAGACAAGCATGAGCTCGGCCCGGCAGAGATACATGAGTACCTTGCTCGCGTGATGTATAACCGAAGGACGAAAATGAACCCATTGTGGAACTCGTTGCTAGTTGGCGGTAGGAAGGACGGCAAGAAGTACGTATTTTCACCCGTTCCATAGCTCATCGAATGAACCCGAACTCACCACTCCTCGTCTATCCAACGCACAGCTTCCTTGCGTATGTCGATCTTCTGGGCACGACCTATACCTCCCCATCAATTGCTACAGGCTACGGTGCTCATATAGCCATCCCACTCCTCCGAAATGCTGTCGACGGCCGCGAGAACACTCTCACAGAAGAAGAAGCTCGAAAGATCCTGGTTGAGTCCATGCGAGTCTTGTTCTACCGTGATGCAAGGAGCTTAAACAAGGTGCGTCTATTTAATACCAATCTCGTGTCACTGTTGATGTCTTTCGCTTTGTGTAGTTCCAAATCAGCACGGTGACCGACAACGGCGTTCATATCTCTGACCCTATCGTATTGGAGTCTAGCTGGGGATTCGCGGAGGGTATTCGAGGGTATGGTGGGCAGACACAGTAGTCGATAGCCATCTGATTTTTGTGTACCGGTTGAATCAATATTGTACTTTGTGCAGAATGTCAGTGTGTCCTATGTGTATGCGTATGTGGGTTTCTTCATCATCTGCTACAGAAAAGGGCTCGTTTGAGCAAGGAAAGTAAGTACATCGGGGCTGAGTCTGTCTTATGGTTTATGGCACACACACCATCGCTGGCAATGACCAACAGACTGCCACCACATTCAGCTGAAACAAAATTTGGACCTGTCCGGATATGAGAAGCTCTGGCAATTAGGTAAACCATTGTCTGAACATGTTCATGTGCAGAATATTGTGCACAAGAAACTCTTACTTAGTGCACTGGCGGTTTTCTGCGAACAGCAGCGAGCCTCTGTGCATCGAAATATGACCGTTTCAATCAAAGAAACTATGTGTATGATATTAACTATACGAGCTTAGTCTATCTGACAGAACATCCACCCAAGCACCTTAGAGCTTGATGCCAAGAGCAACCTTGAGGATGGAGACATTGAGGCGAGCCATGACAGCGAGGATATCGCCACCGATGAGAAGAGAAATAGCAGCCTTGATGTCCAGACCAGCTGCGGCAACGACGGAGAAACAGCAGCAGCAGAAGTACCCGAGGACCTCGCTACAATTGTCTGTCAACGGCGTGTCCACGGGTAACAAGAGCTATGTGACTTACCCGAGAGAAGCAAAGACAGCAATGACGGCGCTGATGCCAACAACCCCGCCGAGGTTGAGGATTACACCGATGGCACCGAAGATGTCCTATAGATGTTAAATGAGTACATGTAACCATTTATGACAAACAGCGCAAACTTACTGCGACGAGAGTAGCAACAAGCTGGGCGAGGACAGAGACGGTAACCTGTGCAGTGCCGTCCACGGTAGCCAGAACGATGTTAGCGTCCGCACCGACGAGGGCGTTGATCTTCACGGTGGCATCGACAAGCACACCACTGATACCCTTGACAATGGGCGTAACAGCATCGACGGTCACATCAGCCGCGGCGAGTGCCCCTAAGGATGATATCAGCACAAAATTAGTGTTACGGCGGTGAGGGCAAGCACAACAACTCGGACGTACGCAGCTGGTTAGTGTAAACCTGGACGGAAGCGGTCACGTCGGTGATGATAGTCGACGCGCTGTCGCATCCGCAACGAGCGAGGATGTTGTTGGACTCTCCTGGGGCGGGAGCGGCAATGACGGAAGAGATGGCTCCGAAGGCGAGGGTGGCAACAACGGCAAGGCTCTTGATGGAGAACATGTTTGTAAGGAGTGTGGTGTTAAAAAACGAATGTGGGTTTGAGTGAGTTGAGTTGGGGAGAGAGAAATGCCAGTGAGTAAGGCGATGGGTTTCTGGAGGGTTTCCAGCGCACCTTTTTATACAGCAGAGCCTTGGGCCTTCTCCGTGCGGTGCTACGCAATATTCGTGTGGGGTGGGCTGCAATTGGCTGGAGCGATTAATAAGTCATCGGACACGGAGGTGAAGTGAGGATTATGCGACCCTCATGTTTGGTCCATCGTGAAAGATGATCTTCTGAACCAAACAAGCGAGCCTTCAGACTTCAAGCTTCCAGTTGAACGACCGCACGTGGGTAGTAAACTACGTTTTGCTCGCCTAGGTTAGCGGAGGCAGTCCTCTCACTGTTTTACTGAACGTGATACGATTATCTCAGTATTCTTTTGCTAGATATTTTAGCACCTGAGTCGCTCTGCGTGAGTATTCAACCCATTCGAGTAGAATAAAAACACACAGCACCGGGAGGAACCACCAGCGGCAGCTTTCTCAACGCTAAATCGCGTGCGTCACAGTGCGGCAATTCCGCCAGCTGGTCTGCCTGGCCATGCCAACGAGGCGCGGTTAGCCGAGAGAAGCTGTCTTCTGTGTCACTCGACGCTCGCGGTCGGATGGTTCCAAGTGTGATATCCAGGTACGCCGTGTCCCTTGCCCTTTCATTTGCCTACTGGTACTTCCCAAGCAAGACTTGAAGGCATAGCAGCTCGACGACGCCTGTTGAGGAACATGATTATGAGTCGGTCAAGCGTTTCGGACAGAGATGGCGGGAAGACATGTCGTACCTTCACAGCCGTCGGTTCCGGCTACGGCTTAGCTGCGGCTATGAAAAGTGCGCATCAGCGCGCATAGCGACGGTTAGCGACGTATCAAGACGCTCCATGTGTCAGAGAGCCGAGACCGACGAGAAGCTATTTGAGCGTGTGCCCCGACCGTATCCGCCGAATCGAGAGTTCATGGGACGATGGTTGTATAATGAAGTCCGCTAGATGAGCTGCAGGGTGTACAAAAAGAAGTAAGAATATAGACATATGGCTACCATGAAAAGAGTGTAAACAAGTTGAAGAGTCGCACAGGCCAAGTGAGTCTCCGAACAGAATAGCGTACGTAGGTAGACGGGTATAGAGGTAGGTCATGAGGGTCGTAAGGGATGTGCAGACGGCGGCGATGTGAGAGAAGTGGGATGTAGCACAGTACGATCAGCGTATGGCGGTGGAAACTCTTGGACGATGCTTGTGCCGGCGTCCCTGTGCTGGATGATAATGTCCGGTTCGATATCAGGGTCAACTCCTGTGTCAAGCAAAGACGTCGTTGCCATACGAGTGGACGAAGTGCCAGAGTCGGATGCGGTAAACGATGCATGTGGGCGGCCAATACCTGGTGGGTATTGCCCACGACTCTCAAGCATCTTGCGTTCTCTGGCAGTCAATGGCGCCAGAGACGTGGAAGGTACCGAACTGGACCCTGACGCACGAGCTTGTAGTATCTCGCGGTCAAAGTACACTGGCGGGATAGGTGTGACCTCTAGATTCGAGTTCTGGAGAGGACTGTATGTAGACTGGCCAGAGACCTTGTCATCCAAGAGGGCCTGAGAAGAGATATAACCCTGCTGTATGTCCACGTTGGTGTCCGTCTGGGAAGGCTGCCATGCCCTTGGTGTATAATCAACGTTAGAGTCCCAAGTACCCTTTCCTTGTTGACTTCTCCGTCTCCAGGTCCACCCAAGTATAGCAGCGAGCCCAAGCAGAGTTGCAACGCCTGCTCCGACAACAATACCAACGACGATATGCAGGTGACGCTTCTTCGCCCGTGCTGCTGCGTTAGCACGATCCTCCGCCTCCTGTTTAATCTGTGCGGTCGTCTTCGATGAGGAAACCAAACCAATGCAGTCGGTGTCCGTAGAACCGAAGGGCATGATAACAGGAGATGAAACACCCCAAGTGCCATTTCTACATCTACGTCAGCGTCGATTCAAGGACTGTATAGATACCACTCACGCATCAACCACCGAAGCTAGACCCAAAATATATCGTTAGGCAGGTGTAGGAGGACTAATGTGTCCAGGAAAATACTTACCCATTAGCAGCTCATTCGGATCTGCTCGATCAATAAAAGTGAACACGTCGTCATCCGCTCCCAGAGTCACGTTGGTAATGATGGGTGAGTTTAAGGCAGACAAAACAATCTGGTAAGGCTTCTTCCCGCCAGTAACGGTGAGGCCCCATGGGGCGCAAGTCTCGATTTTGCCTGTCACGTTCGGAACAATTGAAGCGATTGCAGGTGGCTGCAAGTTATTGCCGCTGGACGCGAGTAAGCAGCTCGTGTCGGATCCCGCTATAGCGGTGTCAGAAGGTAGAGCGACTGTTGCAGGTAATGGTCGCACCTGTGACATTGTAGATATTCGGGGAGACACCTCCTGTATTGCGTTCAGAGTCTATCACCGTTAGCATGAGAGAGGAGCCTGTTGCATATTTTAGTCCCGTAGTTCTCCGCTTGAGTACACGCAACACACCTCGTTTGTGTGTGTTCTGCCACGATAGCTTGGTTAGGTCTGTCCCAATCATAGTTGTAGAGGGTATCCCGCCTGCTTCGAACGCCAGTAGATAATAGGGCCCAGTCCCCGAGTACGTGGAACTTGAGTTCATTGGCTTGACTACGATTGGTAGGCTCTGGCACTCGGCGACTTCCAAAGAAACGAACTGTAGAAGAACATCAATACCAATGTTGTGTGCCAATGACAAAATGTGCGTACGTTGTTCCCAAATTGCCACTGGAATGCGCGACCCCCACTGTCCCCACGAGCGAGAGGGAACCATAACCAGAAGAGTACTACCACATCTCGCAAGCCCGTCATCCTGACCATGGGCACAACTAATCGAGAGTATGCAGAAGTGATGCGATAGATTCGTACGGGCCTAGGGAAGTAGAAAATGGAACGACCACCCACAGTAAGAGGAAAGAAAGATGAGGGTAGCAGTCAAGGAAGAGAGTGTTGGTGGCTGTGAGGTGAACCGTGGAGTCAATACGGCCTAGCCAAATGTATTGGGACACTTAAGCGTCGCGCACAATGTCAAGTACCAGTCTGCGCACTCCAGTGCGCTAGTTCCGCTCTGTGGCATATCTGATCGGACATTCAGGTACGTCTTTGCCTACTTCTGGTAGCATACCCTCCCATACCCCGTCTTGCAGACGCAAACAACTCTCTGTCCATGTATGAGTGTGCAAACATCGACGAAAAAGGCACGAGCGTTACTTCTCGTAATCCCCGCCAAACATCGGCACCCATTGTGATCAAATGTCCTTGAAGAGGCGGTGATAAGTATGTGCACTAAAAAGCACGTACTAGTGCCGATTCTTGCTGATAGTGGCCAAATGACATTCGTTGCGACCTATGAATAGATTATTTCTTTTTCCTCCTCCTCAAACCACCACTTACAATGGTATACTGTGCTGTGGGGTCCTTTGCAAATGCGGGGACTTTTGCAAATCCTCTCCAAGACTCACTCACACAACAGTTTGCGTACCGGTAAAGGTTTAGTTATATGCAGCTATTCACTACATGAATATACATGTACTTTTTGTAATATTTGAAGGAGGGACGCAGCCTACCGAGAGTTACCGGCGTGGTTTGGGCCATCTCTTAGGCCTATATCTGACCAGATTCGACCAGATCCCAATGATGCTGTCGGGCGGTCAGCTCGAAAATTCTAGACAGGTTTCTTGAATAGCATTGCTACGTGTCAGTGAGTTTCGATCGAGTGCTGGGGACACGGGTGTGCTTGGGACGGGGAAGTTTTGCATCTGCGTGACGAAGAGTACAAACAGAGTGACGAGAGCTTGAACTCCGCTCGATCCGAGAAACTAGCGGTGCAAATGACACACCAGACGTCGTAGAGCGCTACACGCTATGCCGAGCGGTGCTTCAATTTGCCGCGTGACAATCCTATCAATCTGTGACGGAAAGAGCAGGGACTTTTGCAAAACATGACTCTCGACGACGGCAACGTGCCGTCCCTCGTTCAACACATCTTTTCGTCTAGAAACCCTCCGGAAAACATACATTAGATGCTATTCTACGGAATAGTCAAAAAATTGATAATTTTGAGTAAGTATTTGAGTACCTGTGTATTTTACAATCTGTCTCATGCCGATTTTTTTGCAAAGGACCCCACAGCACAGTACTGCAATACACAGTCAGAGCTGGAGGCAAATCACTCAAGCTACTGTTCAGAATTTGTTGGGCCTTTGGCCTACAATGTCAGTTACGTATACTTGTACGTACTGGCGTACTCACCCTGGATGAGGCATATGAACGTTGACAGTATCATGGGCGCCTGATCCAGTCATACATCGGATATCAGCGATGAGGCTGTCCGTGAGGCGGTGCATGGGCGGATATGCAGTGATACAAAAGTGAAATAACTGTATACCCGCAGCGCGACGAGTAAAGAATGAGGTGATTACGTAGTCCACTTGAGAGCTCCTAGACTCGTTGGCATGTCCGGTCGAAGCTGAAAGCGCCGACTGAGAAGCAACAGGAGGCGCGAGGGCTGAGCGCTGAGGACGAGGTACCGGTATACCAGTGTGTCGCGCTGTAGTAATTGGTTAGTTTGACGACGCCTGCATGCAGGTAATGCGTCGTTAGAGTAAATGTCGAATGTAATCGGGAACTCACCGTTAATTATAGTGCTAGAACAACCACACACAATATGGTGTGCATATACTCAGCATGTACTTGCGCGCCTGATCGTGAGTTATCTTTGAAGTCTAGCTCTGCCTGAGTGCAAGATAAAAATGAACCAAAGTTCCTACTTCATATTTCAGATTCGTATACAGTTATATGATTGAGCCTTTCGAGAGTGGCATGAGGGGGAAATTCACGATGCTCGCCGTTCGAGACGTCGTCGAGAGTCGACCAGACGGTAGTTTAGGGCAGGGATTTCCATATTGGGACACGCGTAACACCAAGGCCACCACTCACGACGAGCTCAGCTTTGCTTGCGACAATCACATCCTCTGGTGTCAGCACCGACGCAGCCAGCTCGATACAGTCCCTGTGTACTTTTCCATAACATTTACGTGGCCGCTGCATACGGCGACCGACCCTCCTTGGTGTGACAATTACGGTTACAATATCCCAATTACGCCATGGCGAGCACATCGAGCAGCACTCCCTCGCTCACGCCATCCCGCTCGCCGACACCACAACCACCCACCCAGCCTGACCACTTCTACGGAAACGAGGACACTCACTTTACGCCGTCCCCAAACTCAGATGGAAGGATATGGCTCAGCCCAGAAGATGACCCTTTGGCGCAGCGCGGCATACCAGTTTTTAAGCCCACAATGGCGGAGTTTCAGGACTTTGAGGGGTACATGAGCAGTATAGAATGCTGGGGTAACAAGAGTGGAATAGTGAAAATCATCCCGCCAAAGGAGTGGTCAGTCTATCTACTTCTCTTCTTCGGCAAGCGTCATTTGTCGCAACGGGACGCGTGTTGATTCATGGCGTTCGCAGGAAAGACTCCTTACCTTCATTGAACCCCCAGCTCGCACGTATCAAGCTCAAGAACCCTATCGAGCAGCAGATGATGGGTCGCGCTGGTCTCTTCCGTCAGCAGAATATCGAGAGGCGCAAGTTCATGAGTGTGCGAGAGTGGGCCGAGCTTTGTGCCAAGGACGAGATGCGTGCTCCAGGCGTTGGTGAGATGGATTTGCACGCTCGCTCGACAAACGGCGCGGCGAAGGCAAAGCCGCGACGAAGTGGTAAAAGGAAAGCTAGGGTCGCGGAGACTGCCGACCCAGAGATTACCCCAGATGTGATGGTAAAAGAGGAACAGGAGGACGAAGAACACGAGGGCGTCAGCGTCGCTCGTGTCCTCGAAGAGGCCAACAGCAACAAATCCCTCACGTCGCCACCAGAGACTGTCGTTGCACCGACTACCCCTGTCGCCACCACTCTAGCGCTGATCAACGCTGCTGAGCTATCGCCTGCTGATTCCCCAGACGCAAATCTCAACTTTGAGCCGTCAGAGGCGCCCGATGTTGAGTTCTCTGCGTCTCACACGCCAGCAGCAGAGGAGGAAGAAAATGACGAGGAGAAACTAGCAATCAAGGGCCGTCGCAACGGTAACTCACGACAAGCTCGCGAGGCAGCACTGGCTGAGCGCGCGGCGAAGGACGAGGTCTTTATGCAGACCTTCAACCCGCATGCGGACTGGCTACCGCCAAATACGAATCCCGAGGATTACACGCCCGAGTTCTGCAAGGAACTCGAGAGACGATTCTGGAGATTGTGTGGCCTAGGCAAACCTGCGTGGTACGGTGCCGATATGGCAGGTAGGTATCTGCGGTTCTTTCGGCCCTAGCGGATTAGTTGATCATGTCCGCCCAGGTTCATTGTTTACCGACGAAACTACCGCCTGGAACGTTGCACATCTGCCATCCGCGTTGTCTCGACTGCTCCCTGCGTCCGAGAAGGGTCTTCCTGGCGTGAACACGCCCTACCTGTACTTCGGCATGTGGCGAGCGACATTCGCTTGGCACGTTGAGGATATGGATCTTTTCAGTATCAACTATATACACTTTGGGGCTCCGAAGTTTTGGTACGCAATCCCGCAGGGTCGATCGAACGCTTTGGAGAACATCATGAGAGGTTCGTGCTCCCACTTCCACTGCAGTGATCATCAAGTTGACATTACTTGTAGGGTACTTCCCTAAGGAAGTCTCCAACTGCTCTCAGTTCCTCCGCCACAAGTCTTTCCTTGCCTCGCCAGGTGTTCTCGCCCAATCGTCGTGTCGCCCAAATTGCCTGGTGCAACAGCCTGGCGAGTTCGTAGTCACCTTCCCCCGTGGGTATCATGCTGGATTCAACCTCGGATTTAACTGCGCAGAGAGTGTGAACTTTGCTTTGAACAGCTGGCTCGACATGGGCCGAGTTGCAAAAGCATGCCAATGCGTTGATTACAGGTGAGGCCAAAACAATAGAAATGGTTATGGTGCATAACGTACTCAACATGCAACGTAGTGTCCGCATTGACGTTGACCAGCTGCTTCGCGATCGTGAAGCCGAGCGTGAGGCAGAGGAGACCAAGGCTCCGCCAAGCAAACGTCCTAAGAAGCGCAAATCGGACGCTACTACAGATCACGCTCCCAAAGCGAAAAAGATCAGAACCAAGGTCAACAGAGCTGAAGTCGTTATGACCACCGCGTCACCTCTCCCGCATTCGCCGTCCAAGGCGCAAGCAAACGTAACCCCGAGGGTTCAGCCAAAGGTCACGCTCAAGTTAGGCCCGAAACCGAAGGAACCGGACGTGTTCCCTTGTTGTCTATGCGTATCCGCGTCCCGCGATGGTCTGTTGCGCGTACATGAGCCACCTGTGTGGCGCATGGAAGCTGACAGCGGGGAAGGCGCAAGTGGTAGTGGTGTTTGGATGGCTCATGCGGAGTGTGCGAATGTGGTACCTGAGACTTGGGTTGACGAGGTTGAAGTCGGTGATGATGCGGGAACACGAGAGAAGGTGGTCATGGGTGTTGACGCCATAGTCAATGGTCGGTGGAACCTCGTACGTGCCTGTATCTCAGTCAGTGGCGTACGACTCAAGCTGATGACATGTATAATCAACAGAAATGCAGCGCATGTACAAAAACACGGCACAAAGCCCACGGCGCGCCGATTCAGTGCACGAAGGGTAAATGCCCGAGAGCGTTCCATGTATCGTGTGCCCGTGATGGAGCAAGTCACAGGATCGTGTACAATGTTGTGCGGGAGATGGAGAAGGAGGTTGTCCTTATCGAGTCTCAGTCACAAGTGGCCGCTACCCCTCCCGCGCTTGATTGTGGTCCTTCGAGCACTGCTCCTACCGTCGGCGTAGGCATTGAAATGAGGGTAGACGGCAGCCAACCCCATGCTTCTCAGCCAGTACAGCCAACTTCCGAGCCGCAAGTGCTCAAGCTCATCAAGAAGCTTGAGGTAGAGGTCTTATGCCCGCAACATAACCCCGTACGTTTATACCATTGACATTATGATGGTGTTGCTGATATAATCTGTACCTTAGGCTATCGCAGAGGCCAAGAAAGCTGCTAAACAGGACAAAATCCGGAACGAACTCATTGTCCTTCCGCCAATGTCACGTATCAAGCTACGTGTCAGTGCTGGTGTGTTCGAGGTATCTTTGGTCCGGGTCATAGAGGAGATCCAGTGCGTTGAAGTCATTTGGGACCGCGGTCTGAAGAGAGAGTTCAAGTGGGGAAGCGTTGTCTTTGGAAACACAGAGACAATTGTGGGACAGAAGCCAACAGAGGTTGCTCCACCAGTCCCTCAGCCTGCACGTGAGTAATCTGGCTGTGCTCGATATCCAGGAAGCTCACATTATAGACACTGCGTCTGTCTGTCTCTTGAACAGCCAGGGTGTCTCAGCCCGCTGCGTCAACCAGTTCCCATGCTGTGGCGTACACTCCCCCGGCTCAATATTATGGCCAATCTCAATCGACCGCCTTGGCTTCCTATCACCAACCGTTGACTGTCCAAGCTAGCCAGCCCCAGTCTGTGCATTATCGACCTCCTTACCAGCCAACTCCAACTTTTGCTCCATTCCCGCAAAGGCAGCCAACTCCAAGCTACTACAACACGTCTCGACCGTGGACTTCCTATCATTATCCGCATCAACAGTCGCAGACGACAGGTGCTTATTCGCAAAAACACCAATCTGCCTCGTACTACACGACCCAGCAAAGTAGTGCAGCAAGATACGAGCAGAGGCCTGGCTATACGGCTATGTCATATCAGCCCCACATTAGCTACCAATACGCTAGTGGCGCGAGCTCGTACAACCAGCTGGCGCAGCAAAGCGCAGAGCAGGCTTCGAGCTACCGTGCAAGCCCCGTCCCATCAGCTTCCACTCCTCCTTCATTCCCGCCGTCGCGATCCCACTCCATGCAGCCCTCACATCCAACACCTCCGCCGCAAGCTCCCCCACCTATAGCTAGGCCGGGTTCAGCTGCATACTCACACGTGCAGCCTGCTGCTCCACTTGTTCAGACCCAAGCTCTACAGTCACTGCCTCCTCCTTCATCAGTTGCATCTCAGAATCAGCCTCCATGCCACCAGCCCATTATGGCATCTTTGCAAGGTCATGTCTCTCCGCAACCAACAGCAGGAGCTTCGCATTACTATGCGGTTTCGAGGCCAATGACTGTCGAAGCTCGCTTCCATGTGACCACTCCTGAATCGTATGTGGGACCATCTGACGTGCAGTGGCAAGTGCCCTTCTCCGCTCCTTGACAGCTGTGCACGTACGCTACTTTACTTGAAAGTAGTCTTTCATTCTCCATTCTCCTCCTTTATTATTATTTTTGCAGAACTTTGTGCTACGTTTGCGTCTAGGTGTAGAAATGAACTTGAATAATATGTATTGTTCTGAAGTGCATATAAAACCGAACAGTGCTTCACGTCTGACAAATCTCTTCGCTCGACACTTTATAAGGAGTGGTCCGGGGTCCTTCCCGTATTAATAGAGGTCATGAAGTGACTCCGGAAAGATTTGGAAAGTGTTCCACCCGCACACCAAACCCTCTGCTGTACCACAGTCATCCTCAAATTACAGTCAATGGCACAGAGGGCAGAAAATGACCGACACTGACCAGGAAGGTCGACCTAAATGAGGGTGATGTTGCCACTGGCCCACGGCGGCTTCACCCCGTTGCGAATGTTGCACGTTCACTGGTATGACATTGACATTGTCATAACAAGGGTATGTCTGCCAAAATGCTCACTTAAGTCAATACTTACAGTATATTTTATCGTGCACAGGCTGAGTCGTGCGTTTCTCCTTGGTGGACATGAGCTTATAATGATTTCACGGACCGTCTCAAGTCGTACGACGAATTGTCCGAGCATAGCCTCATATAGACCTAGGAGGTGGAAGCACTGAACCCAACATTCGCTCGCAGTTCTCGCAATGGTCGCGAGCAAGGCACCAGCCATTCTCACCCTAGCTACCACATCACTCCTCGCAGCCTATCTCATCTTCGTGATTCCCCCATCCTCCGTGGACTTGTTCCCTCAAAGCACTCTCGCCTACGAGAAAGGCTCATATCCAGATGGCCTGTCTCTCCGTCGTCATTACACCGGTATCTACATACTCGACCGAATTCTCACGGCATATGGTGGCTTTTTCGCCCTGGTAGTGGACGGTAGAGATGTAGCGACGTGGCTGTTCTGCTTGTGGTTTTTGCCGCAGCTTACTGGCGTGCTTGTATTCTGCTACTGGGAAGCGGGCAGGGTACGAAAAGGCGGATTTGCTGCTCGGTACGTCTATCATTTTATCATGATCACGTTGAATCTAACCCTTTCGTAAGCCCAACCTGGGTATGCCTCACTGCTCAAGCACTCACAGCTGGCGTGACCCTACCCTTCTACTTCATCTCACACCTCCTCAATGTCCCTATCGCACCCAATACTCCGCTTCCTCTCGAACCAGTCAGCAAAGCGCGCGCATTGTTCCCCGCCGTCGCCTTGGGGTACCTCCTCCCCTCGATGGCACTCTTATTTCCTCTACCTTCATTCAGCTTAGATACCATACAACTCATTTCAGCGTTTTGGCAGCCTTTCCCCGTGTACATTGCCCTTGCGCTCTACACTCTACAAAACATCAGTAGCGACATGCCTATCGAAGGGTATTTCAAACCTCTGAAACGCGCATACATGGCCTCAGGCATCCTCTCCGCCGCTTCACACATCGGTGTTATTGCATACATCCTCACGGCCACCGACCCCGCTTGCTCCTTTGCCTCAGTTTTCCTCCCTCCTTACTGGTTCCCAGTCGATCACGGAGGTCCACCACTCCCCGCATACAGAACCGCCGCGCGCATGCTCTTCCAGCATGACTGGTTGACCATGACCCTCGCTGCCTTTGTCTTCTTCGTGTGGTCGCGAAAGCTTTCGTCTAGACCGGGATCACAAGGGAGTCTCGGGCTGTGGGCTCTGGTGAGTTTCGTGCTTGGGCCGGGTGCGGGTCTTTGCTGGGCTGCTGTAAAGCGTGAGGAGGGGATTTGGGAGGCTAGAAAGGGTGTCAGAGTTCAATGACCATACACATCACAAGCGTTGCCTGCGAGTTACGATGTTTATTATCAAGTTAACAGTTCACTGTGTGGAACAGCTTGTCTGAGTAGGTGAAATACACACGTCAGAATTCGGTGTTGGCAAAAGCGTTGCGACAACATAGACCAGAGTTGCATAACGATTGGCGGCAAAGATCCAGGTAGTGAGCGTCCATTTCTAGGCCCAGATGTACTTGACCTCCTGATCGAGCGTCACCAACCATTCATAGCAGTAGACTGCTGGATTGAGAAGAGACCGTCAGCGACGCTCACGCCGAGATCAAGGACCGAGCCCACCTGTTGTCGAGATAATCAGAAAGTTTGCAATTTATCTAGAAGCCAGACTTGATCAGTCATTGGAATCTACAATATACATTTGAATGTGCGTCACCCGAGCTGGAGAGCGTGTATATCAATATTCTCCTGTTGAGTGGAGTTTGACATGTCCTATGAGATGTGACGAGAAAGCGGAGAAGGGTTCACGCTGACGAGTGAGCAGAAAAGCCAGTCGGTCTTGTCTTTAGCGGCGTCCGGACAAGCATCGCGGCCCACATGCCACGCACTACCGCCCTCAATCATCTCCTGCTCTCCTCACTCAGACCGGTTGTGAAATACGCAAGGCAGATTTTCTTGATGCTGATATTATTCGCGGCCGGGGAGGACGTAGATTAATCGAACGATTGAGACTCTGAAGCTCCGGAGTCGCCGGACCTACGGATTCAACTCCGAACGTTAGCCATGTTCCAAAATTCTCCTCAATAGCAAGTTCTTACCTTGTCGACGGCCTGAGAACCCCTGGCATGCGACATTCCCAGACCTCGCTAACGTCGTCCAGGGATGCTCCCATAGGTAGAGAGCAACACAGACCTCTCACCGCTTCCATGTAGTCCCGCAGAGAACGAGCTTGAGCTCTTTCTAGGCGTGTCGGCAAGACGAGTATCTGTGTACACTGTGCAATATTATTCGTTAGGAGGTTAGGCTTCCTGTTGTACACCACGAGCCGTCAATGCGATACACGTCGGTGCTTTGCATTGTTTACTACTGACAATGAGCGATTTGAGCGGTCAAAGTCACAGCTACGCACCTCAGCCAACTAAGGATTTTGATTCACAGAAGCTTTTTCGTTTTATTACTGAAGGCATTGTTTCACGACTTGAGGCTCTGATCTCTCGATGAACATGGTGGTACTGTGCAAGCTTGAAGTTGAATCCAGGTGCGGCAACGCCCGCATTAGATCGCAGGCTGTGATTGGCCGATCAAGTATGCTTATAGTCACGGTTGTGGCCACCAACGTACTCAGTCAACCACCAGCAGTCTTACACAAGCAGTCCACACTTACGCAATTTGCCTAGCATTAAATCATATCACCGTAGCCGAGAAGGTGCGAAGATATAATCGCGGAGCTACGTAACAATCGACTTACAGCTTGAAGTCACCTTTCGAAGGTGGGCCACTGCCAAGTATATATATCTACAAATAGTCTCGTTCCCAGACGTTCTGGGGGGATATCCTAATTAGGAAAGTTTGATGGAGAAAAAGGAGGCACGATCCCACCAGAGAACTTGGTCTCTTTTTTCGCGATCAAAGTTTCTTAATCTGGCAACCGCGCACAAACCGACAGGTTTGGGTTGCCTCCCTCACGTCTGGGACCGAGACTAATCTACAAACGACTACACGGTGGTACATGGGAATCTTGAGGATGGAACTCCTAGGTAGGCTGCACAATGTTCCTGTTGCCGCCCCTTGTCAACTGGCGAGTGGAACCTGCTGGCGGCGGGCGGAGTACGTGTGCAAATCAACCACTGTTTGAACTCGCCTCTTCCATCGCTTCATGGGAAATAGCGCGAGGGAAAGCTTGCATTGTAACAAGTTCGACCGCGTCGAGCTCTTCGTCTTCGCCGTACTCTCATTCCTCGATCCCCGTTCCAATCCTCAGCGACTCTCCCATGTTACCGATGAGTACATTGGAATTGAAGCGTATCGTGGAACTGTGCGCTGCTGTACCTTCTTGGTCTTCGGACGTGTGGCTTGCCTGCCGCAGATTGAGCATGAAGCGGGAAATGAGGATTGATTGTATTCTGTTTCGGGAGGAGAAACGGCATTGGTCACAGATCGCATGAGACCGCAAATCAGACTGGGTACGAACGGTTCCAAGAGTGCGCTGCCAAATATGGAGATGTCTGTGGATGTGGTTGGCTGTACGTTTGTCAGTATATGTAGCTAAAGTGACAGCTCGATTGTCGACATACTAATCCGTTGGCCAGCAGTACATAAATATTGATCCCGAGTAGGGCTCTAGTCCAACACCACAACATCAATTTGTCCAGTGCATGTGAAAAAAGGTCAGCCATGGCACCTACATGAAGAATATTGTGCCTAGAATTGACACTGGCATGAGTTCATGTCTGAGCTGCAAGCACATAACAACGAGCTTACCGTCCCGAATTAGAATCTCACTCAGAGGAACTTTCAAGTCGAGCCGCGAAGCTGCCCGCACGACCCCAATTGCCTTGATCCAGGTCACCACCAGTACGATGACATCTGCGAGGATGACACAACCGCGGGTACTAAATGACACTATTGCGGAAAGCTCTGTCAGAACATTCTGTTGAGCATAGAACGTTCTTCAACCTACATCTGGAAACAATGAATGTTAATCTATGATCGCGTGTGAGGAGCTTACATACCCTTGGTCAACGGTTTCAGATGTGTTCAGCAGTGAGGAGCACACTCCAGGCCCGATGAATTCCACAATGTTTGTTATGGCGCGAAACTAAGGTTTACGTAGTCAATGCAAGAGCCACGTATATTGATGGTTTTGGGGATAATATGCACTGACCATATTCGCGGCAAAGGAAACCATATTCAAGAAAAATACCACCAGAAAGAGCCAAATATTGCGGCTGGACAGTGCATAAACCCGTAACCCTGAAAACACTACCACCATGAATAGTCAGCTTTCAACAAGCATAAGTCCGAGCAGTCATCGGAGTAACTTACGCGCCGATACGACAGACAGGAGCAGAAACAATGTCTGCGTCACTCGCAGCGCTGATCGACAGCTTCAAAATGTCACTAACTGTGCGTCGAGCCATGAAAGGTATTACCAACCTCTGTGAAGATATTCAATGAGTATGCGGAATGAATTGTCTCAGCAGGTGTGATACTCACGTTCAGAGTCGGTGGTGTCACAACCGATAAAATAGCATAGAGAAGACTTGCGTAACGATTTATGGCGAAGACCCAAGTGGAGAGTGTCCACCTCTTGGCCCAAATGTATTTTGCTTCCTGATCGAGCGTCACCAACCAGTCAAAGCAGTAGAGCGCTGTATTCAGCTTAGACCGTCAGCGACGCTGCCATGCCATGCTGCCAAAGGCGGATCGAACACCCACCTGTTTCCGAGGTAACCATGTAGCTAGCAAGTTGTCTACTCGCAAGACTTTTGTCAGCAATAGGATAGAAGCTACTGGTGAGTACACATTACCCAGCTTGGAGAGCGGGTATATCAATACCGTCCTGTTGAGTGGAGTTTGACATGTCCGTGGCGAGGGTATGAGAAAGCGCAGGAGTGAAGGTCGTCAAGGCAGGGCCCTGGCTTATATGTGCTTGCGCTCTGGCGATGGTGGTGTAGCTCAACGTACGGGTCTGTTGGTCGTAACAGTTGTGAGAACGTCTTCTGCGGCGAACACGGCCGTGTCCAAGTAGTTCAACTCCACCATACAGAGCACCAGTAAGTTGTGGTTCTCCAACCTTGGATCAGGACAGTGGTACATGGCGTCGTGTTACCTTTTAGCCGTAGTAAGCAGGGGATGCGACTTTGAACTCACATCTCGACCTGATGGACACCGCTCACCGCCCCACTATCGTCAAAACATCCCAATTCAGACGACCGCGGACAGGGGATGGTCGTCAAAGAGTCGACCGTGTCCTGTCTTCTCCAAAACGTTCCATACGGTATGATCCAGAGCTCAACAGAAGCCGCCAGTACGATGAAGGTGAAGATCAGAGATTAGCGCGAAGCCACCGGGAGATGCTGGTGAGGTGAAGTCATGTCACGAGAACGATGACAGGATATGGCGGAAAAGTGTCCGTCTCTCGCATGCGCTTGATGTTGGTGAAGTCGTGTGGCTCCTAGAATAGAGCCATATTTTTGCGAATCCTGTAAATGAGATTGAAGTCGTATATAAGCTGTCCGTATGCAAGAGTTCAACCATAACTCCTCAGATCAATGGCCACGTCAGTGCTCTGTACTGGACCTTAGGAATTGAGGCGACGAGCGATTTAAGCAATGTATGCGCGGCGACCGTCGCTGAGGATGCCAGCAGAGAGTTAAGCCATGGGACCATCCTCGACCGACCTGCGCTCAGAAATTTCGTCACGTTGGCGGCGACGTTCGATACAGTGTATAGAAACGATGTTGTCGTAAGTGTATAAGGAGAGTCTCTGACGGGGAAAACCCCATGGATGAGGGAATTCCGGATCCCAGGAAGAGAAGGAATGTCGGCATATTGAAAGACATGCTTTCAGCTGCTTGGTGGGTCGTGCCGGTAGTGTGCATCGTTTTTGGTGTCGAAGGGCTGTTGGCAAAGGAGAAAAACCAATATACATGCCATGTGACCACGATGCAACGAATGGCGCGCTTACGCATTCACTGGCGACATCGTCTTAGCCTTGAAGGACGTGCTACAACGGGCTTCCTGAGGACGTGTATCGAGGTTGAAAGAGCTAGCTTGCGAATTGGAGAGTATTACGAGGGCGGAATGCGATGGAGGAGACACATGCTGTTCTGTACGTATGAGTCGACTGATTGGCACGAGCGACGAGCCACCGCGATGTACAAGCTCGTGAAACCAGCTAGTAAACATCGAAAGTCTCTAGCGACGTCCGGGAGACGTCTAAGATTGCACGCTACATGAGTAGGGGGGAAAGCGGTACCCATTGATGAAAACATACCGTCACCCTTGGACTATGGCTTTGCGTACAATGTTGACCTTGATGACTGCAGTTCAAATGACACCAGGCGACATGTCAGCCCTCGAAAAGTGCGTCGGCGCGAGCTGTGACTCGAAAGTTGTTGAACTGTGTAGTGGTAACGCCTGGGCGACTTATTCTGGAAAATCTGCAAGAGTCAACGCACCTCGAGTACAGTATACCAGAGTTACTGGTAATCCTACTATTGAGAAGCGTTTGTCAAAAAACCACCTCCACGACTGGTGATGAGAGTTCACGTCATACTGACTTGTGAAGGTTCAAGTACTGCACTACAAAAAAGTGTCATAATCAGGAAATGAATCAGATGAGATGAGCGCGACAAACACTCAAGTGGGATGAGGAGAAAAGATGGCATTCGGTCAAACGTCCTTTTCAAACGAGCTACTCGTGCTCAAATTTGTTGTACAGTATTCGTCCCCAACATCGCAATAAGTATCGACACACTCAGTGCTTCCCATTGATGCCGTTCGTCTCTACCTGGTCATCGTGCACATGGCTGAGCGCAGCATCCGCCTTGCGCAAATCGCTCTCGCTCAAGCTGTTCGACTTGCCCCCACCGGGTGTGCTGGCTCCTGAATACACCGAGCTGGTGCGGGATCTGACCTTCATAACGAGAGGGCTATAGAGGGATATTTCAGCGAGAACACAGCGAATACGAGAATAATCTTACAAGGGATAACCCTCTTCTTCGTCCTCAGTTGATGAGGGCCAAGGGAAACCTCCCCGATAGTCGCTCGTGCTCAAAGACTGCATCTATATAGACGTAAGTCCACTCCCCACAGCAAGATAAAGCAGCCACGAACCTCCTCAGTGAGCGTGCCGAGATCGCCTGGAGTCGCGATCCCCGACATTCTGTAGCGCGGACTGGCAGGTACCGAGTTTGGCATCACTCTCTCCATGCCGCTGAAGTCAAACTCCTCCTCATCGCCTTCGGCGGTACCGTAGAACGCGTCAGGATACGCTCTCCTCAGAGCCAGCTGGCGTGCCTTTGAGTACTCAATACCCAGGTTCTTCCAGTCCAGAAGCGGGCTCAGCCGCTCAACGCGGTTCCGTTGGTTGATACGCTGGCGGCGAGTCTTGTTCACGAAGGTGAACATGTGGTCTGTCAGCTGATTGACAGACTCCTCCACCGACTGGCTGCGACGGTCTATAATGTAGCAACCTTCGTCCTGCGGGCGCTCGATGAGATCTTGCATGAAGCATCCAAATCCTGACAGGTTCGTAGTGACCGATGGAATGCCCATGACCGTACATTCCGCCGGGGTGTATCCCCATGGCTCGTAATAACTTGGGAAGACACCGAGATGACAACCACGCACGAACTCCTCGTAGTCCATGCCCAGAATAGGGTTGTTGGAGTTAAGAAAGTCAGGGTGGAACACAAGTTTGACGCGGTCGCTCGAGTGGTTGAAGAGCTGTACACGACGAATCTGATTCAAGATCGGGTCGCTGTTATCATCTGCCATGTTGTGCGTCGTCACAGGCGGCAGCTGGTTGCGCTTGAGAGCAAAGATACGACGCTTGAGAAGAACCTTGTCCTCATCTGACAGGAGGTCAGCTGGAGTCGGCAATGTACCGTGTTCGCTATAAACTCATAAGATGAGTATACAATACGAGAATGAGTGACCTACCCGTTGGACCGCATAGCGTGGTCAAAAAGTCGCTGCCCGATCTTGTTCTGGATTTCTGTTACGGTGTCGCGTAATTGTTTAGTCACAGCTTGGCCTTTCAACGCATCTATGGTATAGGATTGAGTTTGCGCAGGCATGATGATGAATGCAACGACGGTTGTGTTTGAGCCAGACTTCTTCAGGCGGTAATTAAGACCTGCAAGGCGATTATATGCATGAAAAACACAAGGTATCTAAACAACTTACGAGCGAGACCCTCTATAAACATATCCACTCCCTTGTTACGATACTCGTAACGGCCAGCGGTGAACATCTACGGTGCTGTAAGCATCACACGGAAATTTCATTGATAAGGCTTACATAAAGCGTATTGTCGAGGTCGAAATCAAAATGCCCATAAAAATGACCTCTAACAAACTCATGTATTTTGGCTTTGGCGGCGGCATGCAGGTTCTGGAACTCGTGCATGGCTTGGAATTTGACGACGTTAAGTCCGTTCGGGAGCACGCCATCAGGTTTGCGCTTGAGGAGATGCTCAGACTCATACGCGGTAATGTGCGAGACGGTCGTAAAGACATCTGCACAGTGCGCCGAAGAACGCTCAACACAGTATCGGTGGTAAATCCCGCGCTTGCCCGCCTCGTGATCGACATCAAAGTACTGAAGGTTGTTATAGAAATCGACGCTGCCTGCACAGAGGTATCGACCAAGCAAGGTAGCATGGGTAGTGAAGACAGTAGTGACGTCGATATGACGCTTGCGGCAGAGAGGGATGGCAAGACCGGCCTGCCACTCGTGGAAGTGGGCGATGACCGCGGTTGTCAGCTGACGCGAGACGTACTGTCAAAGATAAGAGAGCGATCAATGGTTGATTGAAGGAAAGGTGTAAGTGTTTCTACCTCCCCCAGAAACCATGCAACTATATAGCCGAACACGATCGTCTCGTTTGTCTCATGATCGTTGGGTGGGGTGGGAATGCCGGCAAGATTCCAGAGATCGCCTTTCCACTCGTCAAGACGGGAGTACTGACTGCCAGTGTCAAAGAGTAGGACTCGAGGCGCGCCCTCGACGAGCCATCGTCCGTATAGACACTTGACACCTGCGCTGCGAAGAGCATCGAGGGTAGCGGCGAGGTGAGGATCAGAGGGTTCCTGAGCCTCAACCTCCATGGGGGCAGTCTTGTAGCTGAGCGGGCCAATAAGACAGTATCTATCGCCATACTCTGACACGGTGACGGGGACCTTCGTCTTGATGACGGTGTAGATCCCGCCCACCTTGTTGGCGACCTCCCAAGCACACTCGAAGAGAAGA
Source organism: Cytidiella melzeri (assembly GCA_022592445.1). NCBI lineage: Eukaryota > Fungi > Basidiomycota > Agaricomycetes > Polyporales > Irpicaceae > Cytidiella > Cytidiella melzeri. The sequence goes on along the minus strand of JABYQR010000204.1, from coordinate 58,323 downwards.
GGGTTCCGCACATCGCGCTTGACTGCTGGTTCTGACGCCATTCTTGAATTGTAGGAGGAGAGACGAGCAGTAGACGGTGAGCTCGTAGATGGGGAGTGCAGAAGAAGAGAAAGCGGGCGACTCGTGGCTTAAGAGAAAGTCGTTTTCTGCCAAATTCTAGGTGGATGCACTCGAACCCTAGGTGCGTGACGTCACATCACGTGGATATCCCGCACGTTCAACCCTGTGACATCGTCGCTGTGACGATTGACTGTCACGGTTTTTCTCGATGGCGAAAGCTCAAGCTCACTGTGCTTGACGGCGAGCACACAGCCAGTGTCATTCTCTCAATGCAAAGGTCGTTTTCTTGCACCATAACTGCCGGTGAACGTCAAGCCATCAACGTGCATCTGTCTCACCGTCATCCCGCGCATCAGGTATGTTGTTGAGAGGTGAGTTTGTTGGCACCAGCAAATAAGCCGCAGTGTACCATTGAATTTTCATGGTTAGAATTCAGCTAGTCAAGTCTTACTTTTGACCACCACTCGATAACGCTGCGGCTGCTCACCGTGCAGGGCGAGCTCCATAAGACATATCCCATGCCACGACTCTGGACCGTAACATCCTGAAGGTCCACTCCGCATTGACACCATCGCAGGTCAGCTTGTCGGCGCAATTGACGTCCACGACAAGCATAGTATTGTGATTGTTTATATGTTTTATAGCTCTTCGTACCCTACCTTTGCCACGCTACTCGTCAGTACACGACGTTATTTCTTCATGCGTGCCAGCGCTAGACTGAACAGTCACCGAACACAGGCTTACGACTATCTTTGCACATTTGTGTATGAGGTAGGGGAAGATCCGCTACATAATCTCGTTTGATAACCCATATTGCGCTTCTAGGTCTCTCTCGTATGGTCACAATCATGGAACATAGGAACCATCCTCTTCTTCCTCAATCGCTATCCCCCTTTCATTGATACGTTGTTGTCTCTTCACGGTAGACTGTGTCCTGCTTCTCCGCCAGTTCGTACTACGGACACTTTACTCGTCTCTCGGCAGCTTTAACGACAGGACAAACATCCGAGGTATGTGCGAGTACCGTAGCCGTTTGTCAAGAGATGTTGCTAAAAAAGCTTTTTTTCGCCGGATCCACAGGTCAGTCTACGGAACTTCACGCTTGTCACATGCAAGGGTAATGTCGCTATTTACCTTTCATCCCGTGGTCTTGTCGTGCCGCAGAAGTCTTACATTCAGTTTGCGTACCCTCTAGGGCTGATCGTCTCCGGAGTTTTCATCGCGGAAAGTACGTTCATCATCGTCCTTTACTGATATATCTACTTCTCCACCCTCTGCTGCGGTTTCTTCCTGCTCGAGAACCTTAATGCTAACTGCGGATCGCTGATCCCATATTCGAACGTGCCTGTGGCTTATACGTTCTCCCTCGCATCCTACAATACTTCCAGTGTACTAATTTGTCTTGTTCGCAGTTATAATGGTGATTCGCACATATGCCATTTTCAGCGGAAGCGCTGGGTGCAGATCTTCCTGTGCACCCTTTTGTCGGTGAGTCGGTATTCCCTTCGCGATAAACCGATACGTGTGTGATTCTCCTTGAAACATGCCTTCGTGTTCCCCCTTTGCCGTAGTGTCGGAGTATTCAGGTGGATCTTTATATATCACCCGGCACAAATACAGGTTCGAATGTGCATGAACGCTGATGGAAGTTCTCCGGCACATTAGATTGTCATCGTATCGGGTTGCATTATGTAGAGCTTGAAATCAAGTCGCTATCCTGTCAGTACCTTCCACTATTCTCATGATCTTCATGTCATTAATGTTGTCCCTTGTACAGATGGATGCCCAGAAAATGGGCCCTACACAGCTGCCATCTTACCAAGAAGCTTCAATTATCGTCATCTTTGCTTACATGCTCGTCTTGGTCTCCGAAAATAGTGAGTATGGTCTCTAATATATCAGCCAAATTCTTGGTGCGGTCAGACGATTATATAGACGTACCTTCCAGTCGTCGGTGGCCTGACAGCGTTTAAGGTTATCCAGCATCGTGAGTTACATTTCAATCATGCGTTGAATTACGCGTCTTCACTCTCCTATTGTACGTCGTACAAGCTCTTTACTTGCCGTACAACGGTCTGTATGCTATCAGACATTCCTTTCATGCATATATACCAACTTCTCTCTCTCTAAGGACTACTCTTTCATGTGTATATTCTTCGTGAGTTCTCAATATTGTAATCTCCCTAACCTGCATTGGCCTCGGATGTTATATCAGTCATATTCCTGAGAAACGTTCTTGTACGCATCCTCGGTCCTGTACATCTTCCTCCATCAGAGCGTCTTCTGTAGTGACCCATCGACGCCTCCCCAGCCCGCTTTAGCCAAATGGCTCGCCACGTACGCCATGTCTTTCCTTCCCTCCTCTCCGCATATAATACACTAACACCTACTTACGACTATTCCTCATGTAACAAGGTAGACTTCAACGCGTACTGCAATTGTCTGCACCCGCGTCATCCTCTCGCTGCTACACGATCGGAAACGGCTCATATCTCCACTTTCTTCAACGAGGAGCCATGTCATCGACAGGTTCACGACGATCTTGCCGTCGTCCGAAGGAGCTGGGCTTCTAGTGCATGATTCTAGCAATCAGGACTTACATGAGCACGAGCCAAGTAACTAGTGGAGATGGAGGATTTGCAATGTGTAAAGCAGAGTATGAGAAAGGGCACACTTCAGGGTAGCGAGACAGTTGCTCCAGAATCATAGGACGCGAGGCAAGAGTGGTAACTTGTGGGGTCAATCCAAAGGCCCGCGTCAAGGACAAGCAATAGAGTAGCATTGATATCGCAGGTAGACTACATGTTTGTACCGGTTCTCTCATTTCGGCATTCCTGCCACCTATAATTACGACGCCCTACGACGTCTTGATCTTCATATGAACGGACTTGGCTCTCGTCAGCTGGTCATACCCTTCGCATAACAAATCAGCAGATAGCTGCACTTCGACGCAAGTGGTAATACTCACCAAACTTGCTCAACGATACGCCTCGCCCACTGTTCTTGACACCCGTCCACGCGAGCGCTGGATCCAGGTAGTCGCATCTGTTGTTCATTCGCATTAGTAACTGTGGACTACTGCACCTGAGAAACAACAGACACACCGATTCAAGAACACAGTTCCTGTTTCCAGCTCATCCACAAATTTTGCAAAGGCTCTTTCGCTCGCTTCGTTCTTCTCTGCGTTAGTCCATACTGACGCCGTCAGCCCATACGGCGAGTCATTCATAAGCTTCAATGCTTCGTCATCCGAAGAGACCTGTCAAACCAATGTCATTCCGGTGTGTTCGTCAGTTGTATGTTCGCGAAGTGGTGTTGAGGAAGTAGGAGATATCTACAAACCTTCATGACACCAACGACAGGGCCAAACGTCTCCTCCATCATCACAACCATGGCTACCACAAGCACAGATAGTTGAGTACCAGTTCGAGAATGTCAGCAGCATACTACGCACTGTGATTGACGTCAACAAGCACCTGCGGAGCGACGTACGCGGTTCCACTGTAATCCATCGCGGTGTGATTAGCTGTACTCTAGGTCAAATTCATGGAGATAGATTTACGCACGGCTTTGCTATGGGAAACAGATCTTCAGGTATGAGAGCCTTTGCGCCTGTTTGGACTGTCCAGAAGATACGTTATTACTGTATAGCAGGAACAAGAATTCATGACGGGCCAATTCAAAGTCAAGAAAAACCAAGAAGATTCTGAAAAAATGAACCGCGTGGAGAACCTGTACTCACGCGCAGCCGTTACTTGCTTTTTGATTCTCTCTGCGCTCGCAATGCTGACGACAGGACCGAGGTTTGTCTCCGGAAGGGTAGGATCTCCCAGCTTATACTTCTACTCGTTGAAAGCCCAAATGCATCGCGAGACAGTAAATGAAACAAATGATCAGGATGTACTTCACTTCGCCCATATTGGTACGGATGACAGATGGACAGACACAATCACTCACCTTAGTCAGCTCGACAAACTTTTCCACAAACGGCTCGTACACATCCTTGTGGACGTATATTCTCTATTGAAGGAAATGTGGGGAATGCTGGTCAGTAACTGCTTTCCGAAATCGACAGAAAAGACGACAGCGCCCGACAGGGGAGGACCATGGCGAATAGCCACCTACTCCAGCTGTTTACGGGCAGTCTGCGTAGAAGGGCCCTACTTAAAATTCAGTCCACAGCTTACCTCGATGGCACAGCAGCTTTGCCCGGAGTTGTAGAACGCGCCTGAGGATCGATATTAGTTGCACAATTGGTCGGATCTCGGAAAGTGGGGAAGAGCATTTCTCATAGCAGGCATTCTAGTTGGGAGCGACAATATTGGTGCTGGCCCAGGCCGAGCGCATCCATGCCAGCCCTGGGAATAGCAAGACAAAACAGGGAAGAGAGTGGATTGAATGAGGGCGCACCGTCGACCAACTCCGCAACAGTATAATCCAAATCGGCATCCGAACGTACATAAGCGGGATCCTTCCCTCCTAGCTATGAGTGTGGTTAGACGATTGTAGTATTCGAACGAAAGGTCCAGTGAAGAACTCCGTGACACGATGGGAAAAAATCAGTATTCGTAAACCGCTATCCCTTCGCGTGGTCCAGTGGGAAGATAGACAAGCGGCAGTGTCAAGCCAGCAAACATGAGTCCCAGGTAGTAGGGAAACATGTCCTCCAGCCTACGGATAGCCAAGCGGATATGATAGAGCGATGCAAAAGGTATAGCACTTACCTCCAGACCGACACCCTTCAATCCTACCCTCTCACCCTGCCCGCCGCCTGCTGCTTGGAAGTTTGCCTTGAGGACATCTCCACTACCATTGACTACAGCCTGTTCAATACCCCGTCCGCCTGCAACACTTCCTGTGAAAGAGACAAAGGAAATCAGCGGGTGGGAGGCGGCGTATTGGGTTTGAGTGAGTGTGAGATGTAGGGTCTAACAAGATATGGCTGTCAGACTAAGAGATGGCAAGGAACTGGGCCTGGACGCACAGCAACAGCCGATTTGGGTACACCTGCTCTAATAAGTGCAGTCACAAATCGCTCAGCTGCAAGCGGAGTCTGGGGAGAGGGTTTAATGAGGACTGAGTTGCCTGCGATGAGTGCAGGAAGAACAGAGTTGACGGTAACGAGGTACGGATAGCTGTTGGTGTGGTCAGCACGACGAATTCAACAAAAGACAAATATGCTTACTTCCAGGGGGCCACAACGAGGACAACGCCGAGGGGGACGCGCTTGATGAATCGCTTGAATCCCGGCTTATCCGTGTCGGCGAGTGAGACGTCTTGAAGGGACGATTCTGCGATAGAGAGCATGTACGCGGCACGATCGAGAAAGCCTTTGACCTCGCCTGCTACCTGGGATACCGGCCTGGATGCTGGGTGAGAAATTAAAAAAGCAGATTTTGTGTAGCAGGAGACATGCCTGCCCATCTGGAGAGTGAGCTCCATGGGTACCTCATCCGCGGTTTTCTTGAACTCGTCCTTCGAGCACCATGAGAATGCAGAAATCATCTATTATTGCTGAGACTTACAATGAAGCGATGTCCGATCTCAATGCGCTGTTGAAGAGGAGTCGCTGCCCATAGCTTCTGTGCCTCCGCTGCTTGCTTAATGAGAGTGTCAATGTCCTGCGTGGACGGGTACTGTCTTATGACGAGTGGGTGCTGGTTGTGTGGGGAGATAGTCGTCTGCGTGGTGTTGCTAAAGCTCATCGCTGTGTTTCTGTGGTCACTGTCGTCGGTGTTGCAAAGATTTGGTCGCAATCGAGGGCAGGGCAGAAAGGAAACAGGTTTAGTTTCAAGTTATATCTTATCTTGGCGCCTCTTCGCTGTGACGACACGCGACGCGTTCGAGCTCTCTCGTATCCCACCATGACCGACCAAACACAACCCGAACGCGAGCGTGAAGACGTCCCCCGCATCTCTGTCGACACCCTTCAGGACTGGGAGCGCATCAAGACATCCTATGTCGAAGCTGCAATGAAGGAGCTCGAAGACTCGTACGTGTTCAGTGTCTTGTTGACCGCAAGGTGACCCTCAGCCCTATGCTGCTCGAAGGATGAAGAGAGAGAAGAAAGACGAGGCGAGTAAGGAGGCCTTGCGTGGACATCTTAAGAGAGTACGTTCATCCGTCCCTTTCGCACTTCACTCTCATCTACTCAAAGCAACACGGCCAACAATGTGCCTTTGATTTCCGATAGTTCATAGAGAGGACATTCGAGATGGCAAGCAAAAATCTTCGCGTAAACGGACGTAATTTTGAAGATATGGACGAGGATGAGCAAGGTCTGTTCCCTTCTCTCCTTTCCGAAATGTAAGACTCAAAACACCCCAAGGCGGTCGGCTTCCCTTCGACGAAGCTCTAGACAGACATATATGGTCTCTCTCTGACCAATCTCTCCAATGGGATGGTGAGATAGGCCGAAAAAGGCGCGAGAAACCGAAGGAAGTGGAGCGCCTAGTTGGGGAACTGGTGGAGGCGAGGATGGCAGTGGACGAAGACGAGCGCGAAGAGTTTGAGCGCGATATCATACAGAGACGTGGAATGCATGTTGAGGAGAGAGATGAGCAGGATGTTGGCGGTGAGTGGCCTGATCGAAAATTCGTGGACCCCGTCTGACTTGATCCTATGCGGTGTTGCAGTCAGTGAGGAAGTACAAGATGTGGCCAAGCGGACGTTTTCTATTGTGGATGAGCTCCAACAGGTGCGTGTTGCCTTGCCAGCATCAGCGTTGTTCACTCAAGCTGGCTCTTCACTATGCCGCAGTCGGTGCAATTGCAACACGTCCGCTCAGAGCGCCTTAAGACTGTTACAAAGGAGATTAAAGCTCTGAAACCCTAAAGGTTCCAATCGTTTCCATCTCTTGTGCCGCTATCCTAGGGAATGCAAGAACGGAGGCAAGGCCGCCACAAATGCGAGACAATAAACACTCGGACGGAGCGTGCGGACGTGTTACGAACCAATGCTCAATCTTCATTGTCATCTGACCGTGCGCAGAAGATCAGGCCTTCGATGACAACAGGTAGAGCGAGACGCAGCCGTATACGCTCGAGCAGCGCACGTCTTTTTGAGCCTGTTCTATTTCTGCGCACTACAACGAAACCGCTACGCCACAGATGACCTTACTCTTTGCAGACTTGAATACTTGTCGATATTCATGATGGCTGGCAGGTTGGGATGTAGAGGTTGATTGATCTTTACTACCACAATGTCGCTCGTCACGCAGCCGGCGGAGGGTTTGAAAGAGTGGATTCTTGTGTAGAAAGATTGAGTAGAAGGACGCAGACATCAAATATTAGCGATGCATACCACTCGATATGTCACCCTCGCTATCAAGCTCGACCGAGACGATTCCTGAGCCGGTGGGCAAAGGAAGAGCACAAGAACAGTTAATTTTGGCAGACACAGAGCGACAAAGATGATAGCACGAGCCTCTGCACCTCGCTATAATCGCAAAAACACACGCACATACATTATGATCCTCTGAAGCCACCCCTCCCCCGTCCTCCACCTCCACCCCGTCCAAATCCTCCTCTACTTGGCACACCACGCCCACCTCCGCGGCCTCCGCCAAACCCTCCTCCGCCACCTCGTCCACCACCAAATGAGCCTCCACGTCCTCCACCTCTGCCGAACGAACCACCACGTCCTCCGCGATCTCCAAATGAACCGCGCCCGCGAGGGGCACCGCGGCCGCCAAACCCGCCACGGCCTGCGCCGCGTTTCTTGACTAAGGAAAGGGAACGGAAGTTAGTCAATGGCACTATCTGATTATGGAGCTGTGGATGGTGCTTTTCTGCGTTGTGGCCTCTCCCAATTCCTTGCCGAAGCAACTACGGCACTGCCACTCAAAGCTAGAAAAATGCAACGCAAGACATCCCATCTCACAGCTCACTGCCGACAAGAACCATCTGTATTGGTTTTATGTGGAAGCACTCACCTCCGCCAATAACCTTTGGTTTTGGTAAGAACCGGTCAAGGGGCAGAACTTTTTCAGAGCTAATGTACACTTTGTCGCCTGGTTTGAACGATGTTGCGGGGACACCTGCTGAGTCGAGCATCGTTACGGAAAAGTAAACGGAAGTAATGGGACCGAGGATCTCGTCGAGTTTGCCTATCTGGATTGGGGCTAGCGAGAGAAAACAAAATCCTGAGCTTGATACGTAGGAGAATAAGCAAACGGCGTACCACTAGCGTTTGGATCCTTTGCGGAGAGGTAGATTGGGGCGTTGAAGTGAGGTACTTGGTTTGTGAGAGAGGATGCGCAGAGCATCTGGGACTCGACAGCATGGACGAATGTGCCTACTTCTGCTCGCGGGGATGGGGAGACCAGAGCCAAGGGGGAGCATGAGGTTGAGCGAGTGATTATTAGGATGTGCACACGGGCGATGAATTTTGTTGAGGATGCAGGGGGTTCATGGTTGGAAGTATCCAATCATAATGTAGAAGCAAATGATATTATGGTTGTTAGCGAACAGCTGCGACCGTAAGGAGTCAAAAAATGCACCAAGTACATGTTCAGGCGGACCTTCCTCTCGTCTTTGGAACCCGCCTCGACCGCCACCTCGACCTGCAAGTCAACGAGACGGTTAGTCAGCACGGAGAAAAGAAAATGAGCTTATGCATACCTCCGCCTCGCCCTCCAGAAAAGCCGCGACCGCCTCTGCTCATTTTTTGTCAAGTGGAAGGCAAGTGCGCTGATGCAAAGGCTGGCGACTCAGCACAGATAAAAATCCGTGCTATGGGCGTCACTATTATACGCAAGCGCCATTAACGTCTATGATTCCGACTCTTCATGCAAATGTCTATTATAACTACAATTGACACAGTCTCATCTCCATGCAATGATACACTTTCGTTTAGCTCGTATCCATTGCCTCGCCACCAACGGGCTTGATCTCCTCTTCCTCCACCACCCACCGCTTGATCTTTTCCTCCTTAATCGCCGTCGTGCCTCTTCTAAACACATACCGGCGCTCCTTCTCCACTCGTTCGTTGGGCTTGACAAAGTTCCGTAACATTTCTGTACCAGCGGCAGTGATGACGCATGCGTCGACGTTTGAGCCGGAACCCAAGTCGTTGAAGATACCGGCGGATATGGCGGCAGTGATAAGCTGTAGAGCCTCCTCGCGCTATCAACGAATTAACCACTACAATAAAGGAAGCGTGAAAGGCCAACGCACCTCCATGTCTGGCTTCCACTGTGACTCGAAGATTGCCATGGCAGCGAGACTTCCTGAGCCCATTGTGACGTACGGAAGCTTGTCTGTTGAGCCATGTGGATGGATAGTAAACAGTTGGGGCCCGGTAATGTCTACGCCTCCAAGGACGAGCGCAGCACCGATGTGCCCTTGGTATCTGCATTCGCGTAAGCGCGCGATACGTTGATGCAAGCAAGACAACTAGACATACCGGAAGAGCATCTGCTTCAACATAGTCATTGCAGTCACAACTCTAGGCTTTCGCCCTGTCGTGAGCGTATGCATTTCCACGTTGGAAGCAATGAGAGCAGTTGTAAATTCTGTGTCTGCAGCGGTACCGGCACCGCAGCAGCGAATATTGTCTGCAATGAAGTGAATCTGGTTGCAGTGTAATCAACGATAGCTCGGCGTAACAACAATGGGATATCACACCTTCTCACAATTCTTGTCAGCAACAATGGGCCCTTCTGTTGCTCGGGTATCCGCACCAAGGACGATGCCGTCCTTGAAGAGACATCCTACGATAGTTGTGCCCGTGCTCGTAGCCTTAGGTAAAGGCACTCCTCGGTCTGCAAGGAAATGATTCCTAAAATGCTCTCAGTATCCAGGCAGGTTAGCCGGTGCAGGAACATACCTAGCAGTATTCGAGAAGTCAAAACCGGGTGATGAGTAGACGGATGCGGTGGCCATAGTGAATGTAACGGTAAGAGTGTATGAATGAGTGCGTACGCGTTCTGCACGCGTCAGTCTGACCCCCGAACACTCCGTTAGTGATCAAGCGCCGCCGCAGCCCGCCGGCGCTCATCTTCCATCCACCTCCTCCTTCACTGCCTCTCCCTCGACTCTCTCCCCCTTCGGCTTGCGCATTACCATTGCCACAACCACAGCGGTCATACTCTTTCGTTCTAGCTGCCCTGCTAATATCTGCGATAGAATAAATGGCAGCAGGCTGGAAACAACTTCAGACAGGCATCGCCGGCCTCAATATCGGTCAATCCGCGAACAAGTTTGCGAAGGGGTTCAGCTCTACTGTCCAAGCGACCAAGGAGAAGCTGGGGCAAGTCTCTGGCGACGACATCACTGAGCTTCCCCAAGGTCAGTGTGCTCGCGTTTGTATCGCTGCGACGATATGGGCGTTGTTGATGCTTGGGTTGCGCGTCGTTATCAGAGTACAAAGATCTCGAGGCACGCGTCGACGCTCTGAGAGATGCGCACCTTACTCTACTCAAGTGCGCCCATACCCCTCTTTTTTTTCGACCTTCTCGGCTTATAAAGGTGGTGATGTTTCGCTCAATACCAGGATAACTAAAGTCTATGGTACTGAAACTTACGACTACCCCACTGCTATTCAAGAATCAATCACAGAGCTCGGCACAACCATTGGCCACGGTATTACCAACTTCGCGGCTGCCAACCTCAAAGGCACTAACCTCCCTGTCCCCGAACCTGCCGCACCCATCGCCCAGCAACACAAGACCCTTCCGCATGCCCTGGGCCGTGCCGCAACCAATGCCGCAACTATCCTTCAGAGCACACCTGGAGCCGCCGAGGACAAATTGGCGAAAGCCGTTGCGGGCTATGCTGGTGCCTGGGAGAAGATTGCTGATGCTCGTCTTGCGCAGGATGAAAGCATTCGTATACACTATTTGCAGCCTTGGCAGCAAACGCTGTCGACGTCCATCAACGTTGCGCTTAAGGCTCGACAAGCCGTGCGTGCAAGCAGGTTAGAGCTTGACGCTGCCAAACAAACGTTCGTGCTCCACTCTCAAATAGAATCAACGGTGTACTTTGCCCGCTGAAGCTATTCACTCCCATCAGACTGAAGACCGCCGGTCCCACGAAGCAGGAAGCCGCTCGTATTGAAGTCGAGAACGCCGAAGATGACCTCGTGCAGAAGACGGAAATTGCCATCACGCTCATGAAGACCGTGTTGGAGAACGTGAGTGCGACGCGTGTTGTTTCTGCGCCGGCATACTGACACTTTCTCGCCCTTCTCAGCCCGAACCGCTGAAGAACCTCAATGAACTTGCCAAGGCACAGGTAACATCCTTCGTAACTGTAATTGACGAAATAGGAGATTTACCTCCCTGTCTTGTCAAATTCAGCTCATTTTCTACGCTACTGCCGCCGAGTCTCTCTCTGCTGTACAAGGGGAGCTCGAGGAGCTAAGCGTCGCCGCAGAAGGCGAATATAGGTGAGCCTTACCTTGACTCACCAAATACTTATGTTCACTCGTTGTCACTCGCATAGGAAGTCCCGCGACCACTGAGGTCGACCTTGTAACGGCAATTACTCCCCGAGCGAAGACAGCTAGCTGTGCATCTCGTGTACCAATACCAGTTATTCAATTTGATTGTGTATCGGATCAGGACTCTTCTCTTATTCTCATCTTAGCTATAGTAGCCGCGTCGTTGATATGTGTATGTCTGTCGCTTATTGCCATGATCATGGAGGGAAGCTCGGCTGAATCAGTCACAGCCCGAGCACTCAGCAAGGCAAACACTCGCAGTCTCGAAAATGAGCAAACATCAAGCAGAAAGACCAACAGGAATCTGATTGACATGGACTTCTGAACCTGCCGCTGTTCCAGATTGCTCAAAACATCAACCTTGCTTCATCAACAGGAGGTGGTTGCATCAGCAGCAAGCACTGCATCTAATTGTTGCACAAAGTCTCATAACCATTATTTGCTCTCTAAGCAGGAGTGAACACAGCCTGTGGTAGTTCCAATGGGGATGAGGCAGTTCAGCATCAACAGGACAGATTTAGCATGTTCTGGAAGTTGATGTTGTGGATGGCCTGACTAGCCCTTATTTTTTTGCATTTTACCTCTTGTTTTACCTTTGCAATCCAGTTGCAACCCTCTTTCCAAACCCATTGCACATCTATCAAGCGCCCATATCATGTGGCTTAGACACTCTACATGGCCATGTTACTTGCTACTACGTCACACTGACACGTGACTCAGCTTATGTAAGACCACATGGCTACAACCCCATGGCTCAGCCCGTAGCTAGGGTTTGACATCATAAGATACTGTTCACATAGACTCCTATTGGTCTTTCACCATTGTTCTCTTTATGTTTAGAGTGTTCTCACAAGTGTGGGACCTGAATACAAAGACTGGTCACCTTTTAGATAGATTTTCTCATGTTGATACACCCAGAAACTGCTGGATGTGCAACAGGCCCTAACATGAGCACATTTGCATGGACTAGCAGCAGCTCTTCTCACTTGCAAGACTCGTGATGTTGCATATCACCTCGTGTTGTTGTGTATTGCATTGCATTGCATTGTGTTGTTGCGTAATGCATTGGGTGGTTGCGTATCACATCACATTGTATTGCTTATTGCATTGTTGTGTATTACATTCTTGCTGACCCTCGCACTCAGGCTCATGCCTGTCAGCACCTCCTGACTCCCTTTCTCACTCTCTCCCTTGGATTCTGTGGCCCTTTCCCTTTGATAGAAGTTTCTTGCAGCCCCTCTTCTTCCATCAAGCCTTTCAATTGCAGTGTCACCAAGGATTTGCTTCCATTGCACTACCTCTCTTTTCATTGCATAGCCTTGCATCATTGGGCTTTGGCTTCATTGGCTGCTTGAGTTAGCTGCACCACCAGCAGTACCCCATTGCTCTTGTAACAAATTTTGCGTTGATACGCCCAGAAAACGGCTAGACGCGGAGACACGGCAGCAGCCCGCCATTTGTGCGGCCCACGTCCTCCTGAGCGGCAAATCCCTTCACTTTCCTAGCGTCGCGGGCACGAGGAGTTCGCCAAGGATCCGAGGACTTGGCAAGGAGCAGCAACGCGCCGGAAACATCTGAGGCCGAGAATTTGCACCAAACTATAACTCACAGACACGCCCCTTTTGCATCGGAGCATGGGCCGGCCAGCCACCAGGTGTTTTGGACGCGGGTCGGACCAACAATAGAAGAAAATTGACTTGCAAACCCCGTTTCAGGAAGACTCCTATCACGCCACGCTGTGCAACTCTTGTGACACGGAGACAAGGCTCGACGTGACAGACAGGGACACGAAGTGGATATCGACGAGGAGGTGGTGGCAGGCGTGTAGCACAATGCTCTCACCAGCTATCAGACTTTATACAAGTTATCTAGCCCAGTAAAGACCAAGTTAGCATTTGTACTACCAGCTATATAGTACAAGAGGGGGTGGCTTACCTAGCCCAGTAAAGACCAAGAGGTCGAGATGGGGGGCTAGGAGCGTACATGTAGCAGTATATATAGACTTCAGGGACCTGCGCACAGACCATGTTGAGGGCAGGCTTTGCAAGAAGCCGTGTGAACGAAGAACAAAAGGACTACCTAAAGGAGAACAATAGCTATTGTCTAGACCTTGCCAAGAACTCTACTCGTGAGAGAATCTATCTAAAAGGAGACCAACTATTGTATTCCATTCCCACACCTGTGAGAACATCCTTCCATAAAGAGAACAATAGGGAAAGAACAATAAGGAGCCCATGTGGACGGTATCTATGACGTCAAACCCTAGCTATGGGCTGAGCCATGTGTCTGTAGCCATGTGGTCTTACTTAAGCTAAGTCACATGCCAGTGTGACGTAGTAGCAAGTAATGTGACCGTGTGGAGCGTCTAAGCCACGTGATACGGGCGCTTAATAGACGTGCAAAGGAGTTTATGCAGAGAGAATTGAAACTAGGTTGTAGCCCGGAGTTTTACAGATAAAAACAAGAGGTAAATTGCGAAAATTAAGGGCTAGTCAGGCCATCCATGACATTACCCCCCTCCTAAAATCGAGCGTCCTCGCGAAGCATCACTGTGCTGTGGTGATAGAGGTCTTCTACCCGTCTACAGGGATTCAGCAGAATTGCCCCGATTGTCTAGTCAGAAGGATGCTAGGAAGTTTCTCCCCTTCTGGTGTCGTTGACTCGACGTTACCCGTCAGTGTGATGTTCTTGAGATATCCAGACCGATGTGTTTGCCTTCATCCCAGCTAAGATCGTATGTAGATGGATAGATCGTGCGAAGGAAAGCGGGGTCGGTCTGGGTATTGAATTCCCGAAAGTGCGAGCGGAGATCCGCGAAGAGTGAAGCTTTGATGACCCGGGGCGCTCCGGGGTTTGCTTTGTAGAAGTCGTCAATCGCTTCTTGACTATTCTCGAGGTTTTCACTGGTTCCCAGCTATTGTGTCCGTCTGAATACCCTTCCCATTTGACAAGGAATTGCAATTTCTTCCAACGTCCGTGTAGCCTGCTGTCTAGCACTTTTTCGACGACGTACTGTTCTTCTCCTTCTATGACGATAGGATCAGGAGGTGGAGGTACGTCTTTGCCGTTGTCGTGCCAGGGACTTAGACGGTTGATATGGAAGACGGGGTGGATTCGGAGATAGCTGGGTAGATCGAGTTTGTAATCGAGATCGCCAATGCGTTCGATGACCTTGTACGGGCCGAGTGTCGAGGACCGAGTTTAGGGGTAGCCTGATGAATCTGGACGTTCTTAGCGTTCAGCCAGACCATGTCCCCTACTTGGAAGACGCGTGGAGAGCGCTTCTCAGACTCGTAGAGTTGCTTCATCTTTTCTTTGCTTAGACGAAGAGCTGCTTCGGTCTCCTTTGCGTACTCGAGCCATATTATCAAGGCGCTCATCGAGTGAAGGGATATTGCTTCGCTTGCCAACTGGTATAGTGAAGTCGGGGCGATATCCGTAGATGACTTCAAACGGTGTTTGGGAGTTACCCGCGTGTACTCGCGAGTTGAGTGCAAACTCAGCCGCCGGTAGATGATCGACCCAGTCGTCTTGTCGTTGCTGACAGAATAGACGCAGATACTGTTCGATATCCTGGTTTTTGCGTTCGACTTTGCCATTTCCTTGCGGATGATAGGCGGTCGTAAAACCAGTCTCTATGCCTAGGCGGTGATAGAGCGCACGCATGAAGCGCGCTGCAAACTGGGGTCCTCGGTCAGAGAACACCTTCTTGGGAATGCCGTGAAGTCGGAATACTTCTTTGTAGTGTAGATCGGCAATCCCCTCAGCGTTAACCTAGTGGTAGTAGGGATGATGTGCGTTTGATCGGAGTATGGTCACGTAGACCGCGATCGAATCAAATCCCTTAGAGGGTGGCAGCTGAGTGATGAGATCTACACCGATGTGTTCCCAAGGTCCGGCCGGAGTTTCCTGAGGCTGTAGTACTGCTTTAGGATGTGGAGCTGACTTGTAACGCTGACAGCGATCACAGCCTAGTACGTAAGTCTCTACGAAGGCATTCATCTTGGCCACCAATAGTGTCGTGAGACTAGCTCTATGGTGCCGTGTTTGCCCGGATGACCAGCCGCGGGTGTGTCATGGCAAGATTTGACTATTTCGTGACGGAGCTCTTTGTTGTTAGGGATGTAGAGTTTTCCCTTGTAGTAGATGAGTCCGTCACTCTCTTCCCATTCGAGTAAGCCGCTGACAAGTTTGCGAGGACCCTTCTTGCGAAGGGTAGCGAGAGCTTGTGCAACTTCTGCTTCTTGCTCCGTGCATTCTCGGATCTTTGATTCGAGTGGAGAAGCAGTGGCGAGCGCACTAGTAGCGAGGATCCGGAAGTGTTCCGGTTTCAGTACCACCTGATCCTTGTTGTCTTCTTCGTCCGTGACAGCGTGAGAGTGAAGACGAGAGAGAGGATCAGCGTGTATCATGGTACTACCGGGCTTGTGTACCAACACGAAGTCGAAGTCAGCCAAGAGTAATGACCAACGTGCTTGACGTCGAGTGAGGTGTTGCGCAGTCTTCCAGTACTGCAGGTTTGCGTGATCTGTCCAGATCTCAAACGGTTCCTTGAGCCCCTCAAGGTAGTGGCGCCAATCTTTGAGAGCCTCGGTGATGGCTAACATCTCCCGATCAAAGATTTCGTAGTTACGCTCTGCTTCAGTCATAGAGGCGGACCGGTAGGCGATAGGGTGGTAGAATCCATCTTCCTTCGATTTCTGGGAGATGATTCCACCGGTCGCATAGCCCGAGGCATCGACTTCTAGACGTGTAGGGAGTTCAGGGTCCCAGACTGCCAAGATAGGCTTAGTGGTAAAGGCCTTCTTTAGCAGCGTGAAGGCAGTCTCTTGTGCTGGACCCCAGACGAACGGTACGTCCTTCTTAGTAAGGTCGTGTAGAGGCCGTGCGTGCTTTGAGAAGTCTTGAATGAAGCGGCGATAGAAGTTGGCAAACCCGATGAATCCTCTGACTTCTTTGAGGTTCTTGGGTGTGGGCCACGTAGAAACTGCTTGGACTTTGACAGGGTCCATAGCTACTTCGCCGGCGCGAATGATCAACCCGAGGTACTCGATCTCAGATTTCTCAAACTCGCACTTTTCCGGCCGGAGGTAGAGATCGTGCTGTTGAAGTCGCTCGAGGACTTCATGTACAACCTTGCGATGCTCTGTCAGGTTGTTGCTCCAGATCAAGATGTCATCTAGATAGACAGCCACCTTGCCTTCGGCGACGAGGTCGGCGAAGATGTTGTCCATCAGAGCTTGGAAGGTAGCGGGTGAGTTCGTGAGACCGAAGAACATGACTTTAGGTTCGAAGAGTCCTCGGTTGGTAACGAAAGCCGCTTTGTATTCATCTCCTTCTTTGATGCGGACATTGTGATATCCCCAACGAACATCGAACTTGGTGAAGATCTTTGCACCCTTGAGCTTGTTGATAATGTCGGTGGCAAGCGGTAGAGGGTAGCGGTTCTTCACGGTGATGTCGTTGAGTTTACGATAGTCCTGAATAAGTCGGAGTTTGTTGTCCTTCTTTTTGATGAAAAAGACTGGAGAAGCCATCGGAGACTTAGAAGGCGTGATGTAACCTTTTGCTAGGTTCTCCTGAATGAACTTGTCAAGTTCGGCTTGTTCGTTCAGGGGCATAGGGTAAACTTTCGATTTGATGGTCTCAGGAGCGTCTGGTTTGAGATCAATCGAATGGTCCCAGGGCTGATGCTGGGGTAGCCGATTAGACTCTTCCTCAGAGAAGACTTTAGCATGTCGGTGATACTCTGATGGAACAATGTCTTCGAAGGAGCGCTGAGCTTTAGCTTCGTTTGCTTCGGCAGCAAGCTTGGTAGAATAGGTGAAGCCGGCCATACACCAGACTTCGTCAGTGGTGTCTTGGATAATACCGGCTTTGACCCACTGCCTACGTTCTTTGCGATTACCGTCAACCTTCTGGAAAGGTTCATCAGGAGATTCTTCCGAGCCGCTCGGAATTGTCATTTCTCCTTTTTCCCAGTTAACGGTAGGGTTTACGCGTTTGAGCCATGGTAGCCCAAGAATAACATCTTCTGGACCTAAGTCCGTGACGAGAAACTCTGCCTTTTCTGTGTGGTCTCCGACTGTAAGTGTAAGGCGCACGAAGTGTGTTAATCCACCCGCTTTGTTCTTAGTTCCGTCAATGTTGTGTAATGAGATGATCCTTTCAAGAGGGTGTTGGATAATCTTATGCTTTTTGACGAACTGGTGACTGATGAACAAAGCCGTGGCTCCTGAGTCAATCATAGCAGGAACACGGATGCTTCTATTGAGACCTTTGACTAGTACATGTACACGGAAATGAGAAGATAACCGATCTAGCGACGAGATAGTACATGAAGAGATAACAGACGACGGGCACGGAGTTGCTATGGTACACGAAGATGACGAGGTAGAAGACGAGGACGGGGTATCGGGGGGACTCGCAGCTGCGGCTTTGTCACGAGTCCGTTTCAAAAAACCGCGTTGATTTTGGCTGCCATCTCATCCATTTGCTTTTTCTGGATGTCCAGCATGTCCTTGAGAGCAGCAATCTTAGCATCCTTGTCATTGGATGCGTCTTGCTTCGGCGCAGTAGTGGTCGACGAGGTCGACGAGGTCGCAGCGACTTTTTGTCCCTTAGGGACGCCTTGAAGTCGCTTCAGGCAAACCGCCCCCCAATGACCGGTACCACCGCAGTGGTTGCAGACCGGGTCATCTGGGTGCTTTGAATCCCTCTTCTTGTGGCTCTCAGAACCACAAACCGAGCAGCGCTTGCTCATCTCCTTCTTCCATTTCTGGAAGATCTCTTGTTTGCCTAGCCCTGCGAAGAGCGCATCGAAGGAGGCAGAGAAACGGGAGGCGTCGATCTCCATAGCGTTGGGATCGCGGAAGGCCTGCTGGTGGGACTTGCCGTGTCCCGACGAGCTGTCAACCATGACTTTGCCCGTGCTATTTCGCAGATCGGCGAGCTGAGCGTCAACTGCTTTACACTGCTCCTTCAGTGCATCGTAGGTTGTAGCGCGGGTCTGGAAGTAAGAGACGCGCTGAAGATACTCCGTACTCAAGCTCGACTTGAGACGGTCGAAAAGGTCCTGCTGGCTCCAGCCAGTGCGAGGGGCCCAGGTCTCGAACTCCGAGATGTGGGCGGCGAATGTCTTGTTACCCTGCTTCATGCCGGTAACCTTAGTCTTGGCCTCCATGACCGCGTCAATAGGCTCAAACTTTGCCTTGAAGGCCTCGATAAACGTGTCCCAGTCATTTCCAAATGCTGGTTTGCTATTGGCTAACTCCTCAATGTGAGGGCGAGCCCAGTCTGCAGCGTCGTCCTGCATAAACGACAAGGCGCTGGTGATGAGTTTGTGAGGATCGAAGATCCTCGCGCCATTGTTGTCCACTCGGACCTGGCCTTGCGCGTCTTGCTGAAAGAACGCTTTTCCTTGATTTTGCGCCCATACTATGAACGCGTGGCGGAAGAGCCGGGCTTCCGACGAGGTTTTCCCTTTGAAGGAGACTGGTTTCTCGACGATGCTTCTTTCCCGAGAAACGTGGGTAGCAGCGGCAACCGCCGGTGCCTGTGCAGCTGCAAGTGCAGCCACCTGATTGGTAAGGTCTACCATTTTTTGTGTCAAGACGCCTAACATATTTAAGACGTCTTGCTGGCTCAGGTTGGTGACTGGGGCAGCTGGGGCAGCAGGGGGCGGCGGGCTGGTTGGGATCCATGTCGAAGAAGTGTATGCAATTTGTTACAAAATTGTGGACTGTCTAGATCCACTCGAAGTAGCTATCGTTATTAACTACGTTAAGCTGCGCAAGAACTTTGTCGTAGTTTTTACGGAGCTGCTTAAAAGAAACTTTCCCGATTGCTTTACAACCCCAGTCCAAGAGCTGCCACTCGCGGTCTGCTGTGACGGGAGCGAGATTGTCGACTAGGTTGAGGAAACGATCGACCTTGTTGACGAGGTGAAGCAGGGCGCGACGGTGGTCGGGGTTGGCGTGGTTCAGGAGTTCTTCAAGCTCTGTGAGAGCTTGCAAGCGAGTGCGGACGGCGGTAAGTTTTGGCTTGAAAATGCCTACGAGGTCAACCGGTGATAACTTCTTGAAGTCTATCAGTACCGGTTTGGGTGCAGCGGGAGCGGGAGTGGGCGGAGGGAGTTTGGCAAGTCGCTCAGCGAGAGTCGGCTTGTGAGTTTGTTGCTCAGCAAGAGTGCGAGCACGTTCCTCGGCTACACGTTCTCCGTATGCTCGGGCAGAAGCGCGAAGTTGTCGATTTTCCTCGTAAGAGGGGACAGTGAGGGTGATGCCTTTGACAGGCGGCTTCTTGGATACGTACTTGGCGACGTTGACGAGGTCTTTGTCAGACCAGCGATGAGGTTGACCGCTCGTACGCTTGGCAGCGAGAGCGTTGAGGAAAGATGGGGGGAGGCACCTCTTGAGCTGAGGCTCGTTCGTAGAGAGGTCCTTGGAAAAACGGGTGCGCGTGTCCTTAGGCACTGAACAACGCAGGGGGTAGAAACGGACGACGTAAGTAGTAGCTCAACGGTATGGAAAGACCGGAGACGTACTCGTCAAACAGGAATAAACTTTTTTTTTAAACGGTGGGAATGGGGGAACCCAGGGTTTCACAACGATCTCGACCTAATGACACGGAGACAAGGCTCGACGTGACAGACAGGGACACGAAGTGGATATCGACGAGGAGGTGGTGGCAGGCGTGTAGCACAATGCTCTCACCAGCTATCAGACTTTATACAAGTTATCTAGCCCAGTAAAGACCAAGTTAGCATTTGTACTACCAGCTATATAGTACAAGAGGGGGTGGCTTACCTAGCCCAGTAAAGACCAAGAGGTCGAGATGGGGGGCTAGGAGCGTACATGTAGCAGTATATATAGACTTCAGGGACCTGCGCACAGACCATGTTGAGGGCAGGCTTTGCAAGAAGCCGTGTGAACAAAGAACAAAAGGACTACCTAGAGGAGAACAATAGCTATTGTCTAGACCTTGCCAAGAACTCTACTCGTGAGAGAATCTATCTAAAAGGAGACCAACTATTGTATTCCATTCCCACACCTGTGAGAACATCCTTCCATAAAGAGAACAATAGGGAAAGAACAATAAGGAGCCCATGTAGATGGTATCTATGACGTCAAACCCTAGCTATGGGCTGAGCCATGTGTCTGTAGCCATGTGGTCTTACTTAAGCTAAGTCACATGCCAGTGTGACGTAGTAGCAAGTAATGTGACCGTGTGGAGCGTCTAAGCCACGTGATACGGGCGCTTAATAGACGTGCAAAGGAGTTTATGCAGAGAGAATTGAAACTAGGTTGTAGCCCGGAGTTTTACAGATAAAAACAAGAGGTAAATTGCGAAATTTAAGGGATAGTCAGGCCATCCATGACATCTTGGACGGCGCCTCATCACCTGCTCGCAACGGTTGGCGCCCCTTCAGCGTAAGGGCGCGCGCCGCTTCTCCGTGTCGACCAACGCTGTGTCCTGCCGGGCGTCGACTCGCTGGACATTTTGCCTCTGCAAACGGAAGTATTCTGCCACCATGTTTCCTCACTCTCGCATTTGGGTTTAGGACAAAGAAGGAAAGGTTTAGGAGAGGGTCTTTAGGGTATATAAAAAGGTGTTGCCTGTACTGCATAGAAAAAAAATCAATCCCCACCCCAGTTCACAGAGTACAGTCTACGCCTTGTGCTCGCGTCGAGGGAGTCTCGTTGCACCAACAGCTGTAGTCATTCCTGCGTTGCCTCACTGCGTCTTTTTCCACGTTTATGTCCGCTGCGCCTACCATTGACAACCCGCCTCGCGTTTGCCGTTATTGTCCCACAGTTTCCAACTTACCAGACGGTCACTGCCCATACCGCCCGTGCCACCGCAAGGTTCTTTGTTGCTACCCCATCATCCCCGTGCCCACGCTGCTGCCAGAACCCTCAGTAGCGCCTACGGTCTCCCCTGAGCGATCTACTCCTAAATCACCCTTGCCAGCGCCGTCCGTCGCCTCCGTTGCGGACTCGCTTGATAACTGCTCCTATTGCAACACTCAAAGCAACCACCCAATTCCCTTGCGCTCAGGACCTTTCGTCCCGCTCGACTGCAATCGCCTGCGCACGCCACATCCAGATTGTTGGCTGTCACCAGACTTTGAAGGCGAGGACCACAAGTGCAAACTAGTAGAGTTCAATCTTACAAGATCTACCAATGTCGTCGTTGGCCACGCATTCGCTCGGGAGGTGTTGTTCTACACTATTCCCCCGCGCGCAGTCTATCAAGTCAAATTGACTGCAGCCTTATATAGCCTTACGCTGCAACTCGCGCTCCAGTGGTTTGTCTTTCCCTTACGGTTTCTTACGGTTTTGTTATACTGCGTTTGCTTCTTAACTGCATTTTACTGTGTTATTGCGTCTGCGTTTCACCTTCACTGCGTCAAGTCTACTGCGTTCACTTTCACTGTGCCTGCGTTTTACAGCAACTACTTTCATCTTCACCAGCAACCGCGTTTTGTGTTTCAGATTTGTACTGCGCCTGCTTTTACCATCCGCATCTTTCTGCGCGCCGCTTTTACTACAAGTCGCAACATCTCCCGCGCGTTCCCTTTGAGCCGAGCTAAAACTCTTTCGCTTTCACCGCGCCAATTAGCCTTTTTGCCCGCAATACGTGTGGTAGTTTGCCCGTCTAGCTCCATTCACATAAAACCTATATCACAAACCTTGTCGCTCTTTACAGCACAGGTAAACTAGGACTCTAAGACCACCTCGCACACTTTCACACTTCCGCGCTCCCACACCCTTACACTTCTATTGCCACTTCGTGGTTGGTTGTGTTGTCTTTAGGGTTGTACTTAGTTTTGGAGCGTGACTCAGTGTCTCAGCGTTTGTTCCTCATTTCATTGCACTGAAACACTGAGACACGCTCTGGAACAAACCACAGTCCCAAAGACAACACAAAACACCATGAAGTGGCAAAAGAAGTGTAAGGGTATAAGAGTGTAAAAGTGTATATAGTTTATGTGAGGTGGTCTAAGAGTCCTAGCTAGCCTAGTGCAACTAGAAGCGGCGAGAAAGTAAAGTAAAGGTTTTTAAACTCAGAGGTACTAAAGGGGTTCTAACCTGATAAAGCTAAGGCAGCAATATGACACACAAACATGACCCGGAGAAGCAATATGTATATAGTATTGACACAAAACACATGAAATACAAGGGTCAGAACAAGAACGCAATAAGGATTGGGGGTTGCAAATGCTATTGCAGTAGAGAGGAAATGTAGCTATAAACTTGTTGCAGTGAAAAGGAACACAGTAAACTCAGTGCAGTGAAGTTGAAACACAATTGCAGTAACACAGTAAAGAAATCACAGTAAAAACACAGTGAAACAGAAGAGTCCAAATAGAACACAATAGAGTGCTACTTTGCAGAAGCAAATCACAGGGAGACACCTAGGATAGGTGATAAGACAAAATGTTTATATCTGCTTGCGCCATATGACTGTTCGAATGATTGATGCATGAGAAGGTGTGCACTTTTATGGTGGGAGAAAAGGGGAGAGTTAAAGTTGTCACGTTACGATAGCAATGGCAGCAGTGAGGCTCAATTGGAGTTGGAGAAGAATTTGCAGGGCTGGTAGTGGAGGACAACTCCGCTGGATTGGTAATGGGTGTTACACACAAAGGCATGTCCAACGACAATGTTGGTGGAGCCAGTGAGATTGCATCGAATGTCCTCGCACTCATGATTATTGCTCTCAAACATAGGAGAGAGCCAACAGTTGGGATGAAGTGCAACGGGGTGATCGCAGTTGAGAGGAATAAATGGACCTGACCACAGTTGAATGGGATAATTGCTTTGTGTTGTGCGATAGGAGCAGTTGTCAAGCAAATTTGCTACCAAGGCAACAGAACTTGCTGGCAATGGTGATTCTAAGGAAGCCCTTTCGTGGAGAGCTGGCAGTTCTACTAGCAGTTCCAATGGAGGTGTGGAAACAGGTTGTGCGGGGTACTGCCCAAGAAAATTGTGTTGCAGACGGTACAGACAACAACTGTCAGGAAGATGGGGAAGCAGCGGGCAGTAGCGACAGACTTGAGTAGTGGGTTGAATTGTGGGTTCAGTGGACATGAACACAGTAAAGATTTGCAGAGAGAAATACACAGTGGCAGCAATAAGGTAGCAAATGCTGTTGCAGTTAACTCAACACAGTTGCAAAGTAAAGGGAGAACTCTGAGGAATTGTATTCTTGGCAAAACTATACAAGAGAACTTGATTTATATATCTATGCTGTGCCTCCCAACTATGGTCTTCTCTGACTAAGTCCAACGTGCGAGCAACAGCCAAGACCCTAGACTGCTCGGCCCAGCACAGGCAAACAGCGGGACACAGCCTGCATAGGGACAGGGTATGGGATGCAACTCCTCAATCTGGACAAGTTTTGGTCTGCTGTGTACCTTGTGCGATGCCAATAGAGTAACACCTGGCAGCCTGCAATATGAGTTGTTCTGAAACGCGACTCTGGCGCTAGGAATTCACCGCTGTTGTTTTGCTGTGGTCCCGAGGAGTGTTTTGTCATTGTGGTTCTTAGCCGTTGCTCCGGCCGGAATAAGCACTGGATAAGCACCTAAATAGACACCGGATAAGTGCTGGATAAGCGCCTGATAAGCGCTTAAATATTCCCAATAATACCGTTGCCTGGTAAGGCAAGTCTTGTAGAAACATTGAAAATCTGTGACATATTCCTCCCCCACACACACTCCGAGTACCCGCTCTGCTATGTCATAATTCCTCCTTCTATTTCACTACTATATTCATTATTTCCGCTCTCTTAAAAACTAAATGAACCATGTATATTTGTTATTGTTTAATTATCCACCTTACTCGTTATTGCTCGTGTGTGCTCGCAATCCCCTCGCAGAACAACATACAGTATAGGACCCGTCTTCTGCCCAATGTTTCGAGATTGACCTCCAGAATGCTTGCCTCAGTCAATTTGTCCATCCTTCGCTGCTCAACAGATTAAAAATGGATTGTACATACTGCTCAAATTTTTGTGAATGATACCATGAACTTGCGGGATATGTAGGACAGATTGATGGTATGGTCAAGATGTGTCACAAAAACCGTTCCTCTGCCCAACGTGACAATTGCCATTCTTGGGCTGTAACAGTCACAAAAGATAGCCATCATGTGCTACTTTGACATCACACCGTGTCACTCAGTTGTGTAGCTTTTCAGAAGCTGAATGTCCTGTGTACATAGAGCAGCAAAATTGAGGCCAAAATGTCCTCCAAGTAATAGTAAATATGACGTTATTTATGGGTATTTATTCGAAGTCGCGAACGTCACAATATTGTGATTTTTCATGTCACAATCATGCTTTCGATCGGTACACTCACAAACACGCGATCAAAAAACAAGAAACCACTCACCACACTCGGGCGCTTCAATAGCGCTTAACATGCCGCTGCTTTCCTCAATTGGCAAGTTCGGTCTCCCACGCTCCTCCCCAGCATCCGGGAAGGATTTCTAAGACACAAATCTTCACATAGCTATAGAATAATAGGATTGAGCAATTATTGTAATTCTCTTCTCCTACTATGTAATGTTCAATTTGTGCAGCAACACCCATAACCTGTTATAAAGCACTTGGAGGTCAATAAAGCAATGAATTCCAGTAGCTCCATGGCTCCAGTGACATACATTAAAGGTGTTTTGGCTGTGTACTGGGGGAATTCAGCCGCACAGTGAGCTTGCAAAGCCTGTTTACTACCAAGAGGGCCCCGCCGCTCGGGCGGCTCAACTTCCATATTTGGTCTCCCATCAAAACTCGCGCAAATAGACGCGTGATGATGAGGACTGCGGACTCGTTTCGCGAAAGTGAAACCGTGACCACGTCACGAATCCTCGTTCACGCCCTCGTTCCGCCCATTGTGACCGTGCAAACGAGTGATTTCTAGATAAAAACCCAAAAATAACTTCATAAGTATAGGATGTACTTGATCACAGCCATTATTTACAACACCAAGACCAATAATATCTCACCATCAGATCTTAACTGTCATTAGGCGCAGCAACACTTGGGGTGCTCAGCAGTTCAAGAATTTCTTTCTGCATAGAAGACTGGTATAGCAACATTCACTGAATATCCAGAGGACTTTCACCTACAAGATTGTCTCCTATGATTTGTTGGGCAGAGGACCGGTCCTATACTGTAGCCCAACAGAGCAGCACACGCAAGCATCACATCATTGCCAAAGGGTGTTGCACAAATTTGCTCACATATTTATCTCAAGACTACCACTACAAATCCTGGCAATTTTATTGATACATTTCCTACAAGCAATATGTAAATTCCCAATTTTATTGTGTGGAGCATCCTGAGTAAGGTGAACATGAGAGGAGGGAGATATAAAGATATGATATGTGCAGATGTAGAGTTGCATATAAAGATAAGAGTCATGGGCACCAAGAGGTGAGGAAGCAGGGGTAGGCATGTATGAAGAGAATGTAAGGAAGATGAAAGGATACGGTAAGCTTCCTGAAGGTAATATTTGGCTGGTATGAGTACAAGATGAGGGACGAGCACTTCGACCTCATGTAAAACAGATAGCGATTGAAGGCTGAAGAATACAAAAAGTAAGTAGAGGTGGACGAGAGAAATGAAGGCGGGAGCGCGAGAAAATACTGAGAAGTGGCAATGAGCCTCTGTCGCACGAGGACGTCTAGAAGCGGCCGTACTAATTTTACTCTATAGGCGACACAACCGCCACTAGAACAGAGATATCTACAGCTCTTTCTGTTAGCAAGCTCCCGGAATAGTTGTTTCAATAACACTTACCATCCAACTTGCCGCCGGTAAACCACCGCCCCTGCTCCCTTGCCCGCCTTCCGAAAGGTATATCGTCTTCGTCCGGCAAAGCAGCCTGCGCAACATCCGTGTCTCCGCTCCTTCGGCATCCGGAGGTAGCCGACGGTTTCCTCTCGCTGACACATCTTGCTCGGGAACATAGCGCCTCACTGAGCATCGCTGCAAGGGTACCTCGTCCAAGAACACCCTTGGCAGAACCGCTGTCGACGCCATTGCCAGATGAAGGCGTCGCCTGTGAAGGCGAGAACATGTACGATCGCCTAAATCGAACCACTTCGTCCAAAATATCTTCGTCCCAGAGGTTGTCACTCAAGCCGTCAGAAGCTAATATGAGAATATCGTCCTTCTGCGCCGGTATTGAGAATGTCCGTGCATCCTGTGGACGAGTCGGCGATGCCGGCCCAAGCTGAACTGGAGTGTTGAACTACACAAGCTGTTGAGTCAGGAACAAGAGAAACAGATAATCTCCAAGACGCACATTCCACCACATCTCTTCCGTCCTCCACACAATCTGCTCCTCACGCACAAGCATCGCCATGCAGTCGCCCAAGTGCGCAATCCTTAGAACTGCACCTCCGCTGGCCGGCTTAGCCTGAGAGTCACGCTTCAACACAGGTACCGAGGTTTGAGGAGCTTTCGCAAGCAAACGACGTGCTTGCGGGTTGAACAGCTGTGTCACGTGTTGAGAAAGGCCCGATGCCCGAGTGGGGTTTCCTATTGGATACTGATAAGAGGGGGTGGAGGGAGCCAGGCTTGGACGGTGCTCGAGGATCGCGAGGAGCGCTGTAGATGAGCCTTCCATAAGTGGTATTGAAGTTGATGTGCTCGATGAAGAGTGCGAGGATGACTGCGAAGACGGCAATGTCTCGGTGGAAGGTAATGTCGGTTGAGATACAGCTTTCATACGCTCGCTACTTGGGAGAGAAGGCGCACACGAAGGCCCGGAAGTGGGGCTATCATAGTGGCCATTCCGATTCTTGGACGATCCATCAGCAAATGAGAGGGTATCCGAGTGAGCCCCGAAAGTCTGGTGTCGCTCGTGTTCCGATTCGCCAGTTACAGGAGGGACCACATGTGCCTCGATGGTCTTCGCAAATGCTTTTTCGAGTATGTGCAGCACGTCGAGGCCGTCGGCGAGGTCCTCAAGCGAGTCGTCCAGTTGCTCTCGCGCACGCCATTCACCGTCATCACTGAAGTACGAGAAGACTGTCAGTGGCTATGACGCGTGAAAGAATGACCAGAATCGCACCTGAGATCGGGCGAATCCGGTTCTCCTGAGCCCGTAGCGAAGCAGCCGCTCATCGCAGCATCGACTTCTTCACAGCAATAATGCATGAGGCGGTTCGCAAATAGTGCGGATGGCGTCGGGTCGCTGCCAGACTTTGCTGTTGCGAGCTCAACAATAATCACGAACAATACATAAATGGACTCACCCTTTCTGCGTGCCTTTGACCATCCGCCGACACCGTCTGCGACTCCCATCGCGTTATCTCTTATAAAGTAGGCATCTTCCCCCACCTGTACTGCGTGATTGCTCGCGGAGTCACTCTGTATCCCTGCGCAGGGTGTAAACCCATCTCGTCCAGCTACACGGCCTCCTTTTCGTGAGTGTTTTGGAATGCCGTATGCGCCGACGTCCAGATGATAGCGATGCGGTTGTCTCCTCAGCGCATGTCCCGCCTCTTTGTTGTCAGCGCCAATGACTGCTTCGAAACCAGGTCCCGGACCAAACGGCAGGTTGTTAGGAAACATTAGCTGATAATGCGCCTGGAGATGATGTCCGCTCGAGGAGGCATCGGACTGGGCATTTCCGGAAGAGAAGACAAGTGAGTACGGCGGAGGACCAGATGAATTGCCACCATGTGAGTGACTGTGGGGAGAGTTCTGGTGTTGACCGTGTTGCGATGTCTGTCCAGACTCAAGTTCCACCTTGGCTTCCGCTGCTAGTCGTGTAGAGACAGCAAGGTTTGTCGAGCCGGGTCTGGCCGGAGGCGACGTTCCAGGAGCATCAAAGAAAGGAAAAGGTAGAGACGAACCACTGGAGGTGTATAGGGAGCGCGATGAATTGGAGTTTGAGCGAACGCGAGAGGATGAACCAGCTGCAGAGGTCGTCGCGAGAGGCCGAGAGATGGTCGGTGGGAATCTTGTGTGTATCTTCATCGCGGCGAGAGCAGAGCCTACGACGACGCCGACACCGACGGCAGTGGGGAGCAGGAGGTCGAGTTGAGGGAGAGTGGTACCGTATCCGCATTTTCACGGGCTCAATGCGGGGTAATCTCAAAGCACGTGACTCCCCTATTTTGTGCAGGGCCGCAGCGGTCCCAGGCGGCGCACAGCTCTTCCTAGAAAGGAAAGGCGAGGCGCACTCGCTTTTCTTTCTGAACGACGCACAAGCCTCGTTGTTCACGGTGTCCTCCTAACTCCTACTCGTGTAACACAAGCGATTGTAGCAAAATCCGCGGTACAAGAACCACTTTCAAGCTGCTAAAAATATGAAGTGAGATTAGACCAGGAGTAGTACACCGTTCTAATGCCTTCACACGACAGATTATCTTAGTGGCGTGTCTTGGACCGCGGCATAAGCACAACCGCGAGGTCAGCGCGGACAAGTCGTCTTCCAGTCAGGCGACGTGGGTCTTGCGTGAAGACG
The DNA here is from genome assembly GCA_022592445.1 of Cytidiella melzeri. Classification (NCBI taxonomy): domain Eukaryota; kingdom Fungi; phylum Basidiomycota; class Agaricomycetes; order Polyporales; family Irpicaceae; genus Cytidiella; species Cytidiella melzeri. The sequence goes on along the minus strand of JABYQR010000204.1, from coordinate 29,333 downwards.
AGCTCGAAGCCATTGGTGTGGCACACTAGCCTGCGCCATACCTCTTTACTCGCCGTAAGCTGCACTTATCTAACCACGCCTCTGAAGCTATCGCGGCGACGGCCACGCTGCGAGCAGGCTCAGGATCTGATGCTTCAGCTCGATGACTTTCGTACGAAGGGATATTTTTGCGGAAGAACTTCTCATGCACTGGGCGTAATTGAAGTGTATGCTCATGCAAGGCCGGCTGAGCTGTCGCAAGTATCACACAAATGCTGCCAGTGCGTCCGCCCAGCGTTTGCTCCCAGTTCTTCAACCTCGTCAGGAATAATATCTGCAAGCCACGCATCTCAGCGGCTCTTGCAGCTCACAGACGTTAAATCATTTGATCCGCGGCTCGGGTGCTGTGCACTCATGGGACTTCTAGGCATACCTTGTGACAGATTCCATAGCAGTACACCCACAGAATGAAGTGACCGTCAGTAAGTGTGCACTTCTAGCTCGAGTCATCTGCTTACAGGAGCGCAACTTTGAGGTTCAGAGAGCATTCTCCCGAAGCCCAGTAACTTGCAAGCCAGAAGCGGGTCAAGCGGTCGTCAACGCATGCCTCAAGCCGCCAAGGGAATGCCTAATAATATGGTGCTGGCCACACGGAGCTCTCTATTAGGACCGCGTGCAATCTTACGCTCAGCGTGGAATATCTCAGGAACACGCAAACTCACCTTCCACAACGAGCTGAGCATCGACAACGGTACGCTCGTTTAGATGAGTTGAGTCTATGAAAACGACGAGTGCACTGGTTGATAGCGAAAACGCCGGAAGATTGCGACTAGAAGCTTTGCCGTACGTGTACACAATTACTTTCGCCTTCTGAAGTCATTTGAATCCACGGCTGACAAGCACCAGGAACTGCACTTCACATATCTATCATGTACTGGACATTGGACTTGAAACTCGAGCAGAAGGGCCGTCATGCGCTCGCAATGTAATGCTGACAAGATTGCTCTCTGACACGCACGAAATTCTGGAGGCGAACATGATTGACAGCCCTCAATATTCCTGGCTGCAGTGCTGGCCTGCGCCTCTGCCATCTATCGCACGAGACGCTAGTCTTCCTGAGGCAGTCGTTCAAAATTTTGTACCCGACGATTTCATGCATCTTGCATGCACATCATGTCTGGCCGGTATCGCACTCTCTACAGGATCTATGTCCACTGACCTTTGGATAAAATCTCAAACCTAGCCTAACTTGATCGACTCAATCGCTAACCTGTCTGTTTAGCATGGAGTGAAGAGCGAATGGCTCCGTGATTCCGTCGACTCGAACATCACCCAGCGGACCCTCGAGCTCATTCCCAGGGTTTCAAGTCTCATATCTCAGCATCAATACGCCTCCCCATGACATACATTGTATCTCGCCTCTCGGTTTGTAGTTGTTAAGAGAGAACCACCAAGGGGGAAGTGGTTGATGCCGAAGAGATTCGCATTCAGTCAGTACAACTGTACCTGCCATTGGACTCTTATTGCTTACATTTATGCTTAGCTTGATTGATTTCTATTTGGAACAATCCGCAAGCGGTACGACATCACTGTATGTCGTGTATTATTGCTGATGAATGCATGTTCCTATTCCCAGGGCTCTTTGTCTTCGACTGGTGACTCACCGCGATACCAGAGATTAACGTCATCTGGGGACGTAAATGGACTATAATTGTTCATAGTCACTCGCTATGTCGGGCTTCTGGCCACAATCTTCCGATGGTTGCCGAACGCTGTGCTTAGCCCTATTGTAAGTGTTTCCTGACCTTCGTCGCTAGAAGTGTGAGCTGACTGCTCTATTCTTTTCGCAGAGATATGGGTATCACGGGCCCGTAGATACTCACAGGACGTGGTAACTCATGTACGCTTCTTAGCGCTATAGCTGCATGGGTATGCTATCTGTCGCCAGATCCTTTTGCTTCGCGGGTGAGTACTGCATTCCTTGGGCAATCACGCACCTTAGCTTGACCATATATCGTCAGTATTATCTGCGCTGAAAGGTTACGCATTTCTCGACGGTCACCACTTGTTGATCACATGCGTGGTTCTTGCGTTAACGTTAACTCTTGTTCTCGCTGCCACGAATATGGTAAGCTTATATTATTGTTGTTTTGACCCTCATTATCAACGTCACACGATTTCTTTGCAGTTCAATTTCATCACGGGCCTAATCATCGTAGTTTCAAAGATGTCATTTGGCTACGAGAACTGCATAATAACATTTGCGGTTTCCAAGAAAGTCGGACTAGCGTGTGTGATGCACAAAATTCTGTGGACAATACTGACTTCTATGATAGGAGTACGTTGATTTTCAGTTGTATAATGTGCCCTTGCTCACCTGCTCTGGTTTACTGACAGTGTCATTAGCTACACGGAGCGCCTCAGTGATTCTTGCTGACATCATCGTAATATTGGGCACATGGTCCCGAACGTATCAACCGTATCGGACAGCCCGAAAGCACATATTCAAAGCTCTTCTTATGACACTGCTCTTTCGCGATGGTGAGTCTTCCCGATTATCCCAACACCATGCGGCGCTGACTATTGGACACATAGGTACGCTCTATCTCGTGACAGTAAGCATCTGTGCGCGAGCTCTGTGAACAACAAATAATGACAAGGTCACTAGCGTCTTGTTGGTCATGAACGTGATCATTGTGCTTCGAAACAATGTGGTGAGTGAACAGTCATCTGTTCCGCTATCTGCGACTAATATAGAGCTTCTAGCCCTCCTTGGAGATGTACGACTTTGCGACCCCGTTCCATGGAATGGTCAGTAAATAGTAGTGTTGATAGGTCTGAGGGGCTTGCTTTGGAAGATGTATGGGTTATCCAGGCCCTGTTCTGACATTCGGTGTTGCAGAACCCCGCCTTCTGGCACCCTGAACACCTTTTTTTGTATATGCGTAGTCCCCGCAAGCTGCGCACCGGTTTTCCCATGTGTACAGACCAATGTATGTTGTGCGACGTCGCATATATGCCCCTGGTCCAGCTATAGCCGACATTGGCTCGAACCGTGACGCACGGGTATGCCAGACCGTTTTGTTGCCTTCGCAGCGCAGTACTGAGATGGTGAGCTCGTGGCGCCGTTTGTTGTGGCTTGCAGGTCGCTGGCATCCAGGGTCCAGGGTCGACTTGCATAGCCCTCTGGTACGTCCCTAAGATCAAGCTCTAAGTGATTGCTGAAAACGTGCCCTCAACGAATTAAGATATCGTCCAGCCGATACATGTCGCAACCACACCGCTCTACCTCACATACAGCCGATACACTGGTAACTCTGGGAAATACATACGTATACGTCCGTTCTGCCTGACACAGAGATCTAGGTTAGAAAGAGTATATGTATGTAACCAATGATTTCTGTGGAAACACTTACGACCTTTCTGTACATGTACACTAATCCTTCCGCATGTCATCCTCCTCACGTGCTATCATCGCCTGCGACACAAAAAAATTCAACCATAAGCATCACATGAAAACTCAAAAATTGACAACACCGTATACCTCTTTATATGCCCCTCCCGCGATGACCTGCACGTCCGTGTGCGTAGAACAGCTGTCATTCGAACGCAAGGCGGCAGCAGTCCTCCTCCCACTCCCAATCGAGGGGCTGTCTAGCCTGGAGAGATGTATAGACAACGGTCCGTCCGCTTTCATCTTGTTCCGCATACCTTCCCGAGAGTTGAGCAGCGCGAGCAACGAATTGAGCATCACTGGATTAATCCCCAAATAAATCGGAAAGGTTCAGAAAAGAACATGAGGGGGGGAGGGAACAGTGAATGTACTGACGTTTTGGTAGGGTAGCCGACAGTCCTTGCCAGAAGAAAGTGTTGGGCGAGAGGGCGTTCTGATGAACAGATATTCACACAAGGTATTCAGGAGATATTTGGGCACAGATTTACCGTGATGAGGGCAGCCACACCGACGGAGCTGTGGAAAACCAGAATTTAGTAATGCCTCGTCTAAAAGGAATGAAACTAGATGCTGGGTCTCTGACGTACCAGGTGAGCAAGCACGTGTTCACGCTGTAGAATATCAACATCCCGACAACCGTTCGCGTCCTGGTAGACAAAAATGCACACTCTCAGCGTACTATGGATTATATCAGGGAGAAAAGAGCACAACCTTTGAACTCGAGTCCGCTGCTGGAGTAAGATGGTGCAAAGGGAGACCATGATGGTGATATCGGAAAGAGCCTGTAGCGAGAAAACGGCGTAATAAAGCCACTGTGAGGTAACGTTCAGCCTGGCACTGTCCAAGGGGCCAAATTGAAGGAACGCTAATACGAACCGCAATATGCTCTCGCAGCTCGTTGAAGCTAGGCGTCACGAGCCTGTTGATAAGTTACATCATAAACTTGAAGCACATTGTGCGGAGAACATGGATGCGACGTACGTAGTGATACCCAATCCTGCGCGCCGATGCAGCAGAGTCGTTATGAGCAGTAGAGGATATTAATGAACGCAAGTCATACCTTGACCTCCGACTATAGCAATATTGAGCGATTGAGGTTTTGTCCTGACAGGCAAAAACAAAACGGACATACGCACCAAATACAACAATTGCTGGTGGGACCTACGATAGCCAGAGACGCGAAAAGCTGCATGAAATATGACGTGCGGAAGAGGCATGACGTACAATAAAGACCAAAGGCCACACTTTGCCTCCTACTAAGCGACGGGAAACGTCAGCATAGCATCAACCTGACATGGTAGGGTTTGGGTGCTTTACATTTCCAGATACGGTACGCGAATATCCTAGAGATGCAGATGCAGAGGCTCAAAATCAGCCTATCGACTCGGTATGGTACGGAAAGTGCGGCTCACCCTGTGACAATCACGTCACTCAACGACTACGGAAGACATAAACACACAGGCAAATGGAAACGGAGTACTACAGCGAACACCCACCAGAAGCATGAAATTGACCTACAGCGATAGAACAATTCAGTGATCCTGAGATGAGATTCTGTGTGCGAAGGCGACTTACACCGTCACTCCTAAGTAGATCTTGTTAGTATGATTAGGAAAGGGACCACGCGAAGGATGGAGCAACGTACCACACAATCGTAGTCCACAAGACTGGATTCAACAGCGCTTTCACGCAGTAGGTGTAGGCGACGTGGGAGCTGAATATGGCCCCCAGCGTGTCAATCACCCTTTCGGAGAAGAAAAAATCAGCAAAACCCGTTTGACAACCTAAACTTGAAGAGACCTGCGAACCAGAGGACAAACATCTGGATGAGGCCAAAGTGAGCATCAACGTGGATGGTTGGTGACAGTTCCTTACCGTGGCCTTCATGTACGTCCCGTCTCTAGGACTGTTGTTGAAGTAGATATAGGTTTGTACACTCGTGATCCCGTACAACCTGCAACCCAATCAGATCGGCTCAACTTAGCAGCACGCGACTCACATGGCTATAATGAATCCGACTGTGCAACCGTCGACAGCTTCGTCAGTCAAGTTTGGTCCAAGTCAGGCGGTCGAGAGAGAGTGAGCGAGTGAGGACGCACAGACGATCGTTGTCCCGAGCGTCAGATCGACGCCCATTGCCTCCAAAACCTCTTCGAGGGAAGGAGGAGCGGGCGCTTCAGGAGTAAACATCTGAGGTATATGAGCAGCTGAAAAGAAAACAAGAAAACTAGAATGAGAGTGAGAATGAAAGTGAGAGTGAGAGTAAGAGGTTGTGAACGTGTCGGTTGACGTGCAAACCCACTGGACTCTGAGGCTACTAATAGGCCGTCAGCATGGCATGGGCGCGTCCATAAACTTCGCGCTGTGGCAAGTCCCTTCCTAGATGTAGGCTTTCATCAGTGTGGATTTCTGACAGCATCGTATTGGAACGTGCACTGGCAGTTGAACGCGCAGACATTGTATTGCCAGACACCGCCGAGGAGCCCATCCTTGCGGGGTTCGAGGAGTTGGAGATGAGGCGGATGATGGCGTTCATCACAGCGCCACGGAGCGACGGACTCCAGGCACAAGTGCGAGTGTTGTCTGACGTAAGCAGCTGGCCCACTAGAGCGAACATTGCAGTTGCACTACCACTGCTGCATTCTCTGGCTGTGCGAGGAACTGGCTGTGATGGATGCGGCGCTGTATCAATTCATCAGCGGCCCTGCTTCACATCTCATGCATGAGTTCGTTCAAGCTCTACATCGCGCGCAAGCGGCGGTTTCCGAGAATTAAATGGAACCTGTAGACTACAACGGTCAACAACACATTACATGTCAAGATACAAAAACCGAGATCAAACCTCCCCAAACACATTCATCAACTCTATATCACCCCTACACAAACAGCATCGCACATCCAGATATTCCAGCACTCACAGTCAACAAACTTCTAGAGCGTATAGACAAACCGCGGATGCCTATCCCCCAACCTCCTCCTCTCCTTCCTCTCGTCCCACTCCCCATTCGGCATCTCCCTCTCCAACCGCTCCACCTCTCTCGCCTTGCTCACGTTCGCACGTCCGAGGTACACAACCACCCCGGCGCAAAATACCGCCATGGCGAGCGAGAACGCGAGATTGATGCTCGTCGCGGTGTGGAACCGTGGTGGGTCGATGAACAACCACGTCGACACAATGCCTACAAAGGAAAAAGAAAGAATATACAAATAAGAGGTTGTGAGCACCCGAAGCAGCCAAAACGATGTGACGTACCGCCAATGTTGGTGGAAGCAAACGCAGCCGCAATCGCCGTCGCACGTCTGTAATGCGGCTGGACGTTGTTCGAATTCCACGTGCTCAGGCAAGGCGCGCCAGAGTAAACACCAATGATCTGGAGGAAAAGCGCAAAATAGTCGGCGTGCTTGTTCTTTGAGCCTATATTGCAGAGTCCGGCACTCAGTTACTCGTGGTGTTTTTTTTGAAGAACGCCATGAGGAGACTTACCAAGGAAGATGGCGTATCCAACGGCGGCTAGCAGACTTGTCCCGATCGCCATCGCCCCGCGGTGCTTGTACTTGTCGCACAAGTACGAACACACGATGCTGATGACGAACGAACATGCGTACGGAGGGACCTATATGATATGTGAAAAAGGTGAGAATGGAGGGTACGCTAAATTTCGATAAAGGACGTACAGTCAAGAGCTGTGTCTGCGTAGCGTTAAATCCAAGCGCACCCACGATCGTCGGCGTAAAGTTTGCCAAACCAAAAAGCTAAATACGCGAGTTACTTCACTCTCAATACCGAAAAGAGAAAGTAGAAATTACGCACAGTCACGCCACTGAAGAACAACGGCACACAGATGAGCAACACATGCTTCGCATCCGTGAACACGCTCCGCACTTCCTTCCACTCAAACACCTCGTCCACTCCTCCGTCCGCGTCCGCATCTCCACTCCAATCCTCTGCGAGAGCCGAGCAGTACGTCGAACGTTCGTCAAGTGTGAGTATACGTGTAGAGATTTGCGTCGGGCTCGCAGGTATGCCGATGAGAAAGGTGACCAGTCCGAAAAGAGCTGTGAATACACCTTCCTATTGTATGGCCTCGAGTGAGTCATCATGTCAGAGGGTCTGATATAGAGCAAGAAGAGACATACAAGAATGAAAATCCATCCCCACCCGGGTATGCCTCTCAAGCCATCCATGTTCTGAATCCCCGCCGCCAACAAGCCGGAAAACGCCCCGGCGAGAGACGTCGCGCTGAACATCATGGAGAACCGGAGTTGGAGTTCATGGCGCTTGTAAAAGGTGGACATGTAGAGAACTATTCCTGGAAACAGACCGCCTGGAGGTATCGGAGTCAGTACTCGCATATAATCAAATTGCGACAGAGAGAGAGACTGCGATTACCTTCCAAAGCGCCAAGGAAGAACCGGCAGGCGAGAAGGCCTCCATATGTTGTGACGGCGCCCTGGCATGCACACACCATTCCCCACAATGCGACCATGAGTGGTAGCGTGATGTTCGCGCCAAGACGCTTCATGAGGAGGTTCATGGGAAGTTCCATGAGGATGTATGGAACGCTAGGGACAGCACGTGAGCCAGCTGTTTACATCACTGAATATGGAGCACGTACTAGGTGATGGTCAACGCCGTCGAAAACTGAGTGTTCGTCATCTTGAGCGACTTTTGCAGTCCCGCGATTCGCGCGTTTCCGATGTTACTGGTCAGCAAGTCAGCTCGAAAACAAAATCCAAGAAAAGTATAACGACGTACGAACGATCCTGTGGGCATCCAGACGTCATTCGTCAGCACATGAGCGTATCAGAAGATGGTCCGGGATAAACATACGATGAAAGACAGCAAATCTACGCGGTCTGGTCAGTACAAATGCTCAGGACGAACAAGACCACTTTTTTTTTCACGTACAATACATGCCCACGAGTGGAATCACAACAAGGTCGACCTTCCACAGCGCCCTCCTCTCCAAGTGTGGATCGACGACAGCAAGATCCTTCTCCGAGTCGGCGTACCCATCCTCGCCCTGCTTGTTGTGCGACCCAGTATCAGAGGGGGAGTTGCTGGGGGGCGACATGGGTGCGACCGAGGGGGAAGAGAGGTCAGATGTAAAAAACCTCAAGGAACATTTGGCATCATGCAGAGAATATATAAGCAGTCGTTCGTTGGTCGTTCGAGGCACGATGCGATGTCCCCCGCTGTGCTTCTTCGTGAGAGACATCAGGAGTCATGACGCTGTCCCTGGCCATGGGATATATATGCTCACGTGGCGGTGCCTTTATTCAATGGCGTTTTCTCACACGGACTGGAGGTGTCAATGCTCCTCGTGTCACTCCGGCGTAACCAGTCACTCGCGGACCCCGACACGGCAGTCCCAGGGTCAGACTGTCGTTTGGAGCTGTGGTCTACGCCTGACTCGGTCGTGTCGTGTCAGAGAGATGTCGCTTGCATGTAGACGAGTACACTCAACTATCGATACAAGAGCGCTGCACGCTCACTCTTTGGGGACGACAGCAGCGGGCTGTCACTGGCAGAACTTCACTGTTGTGCCACGCTGGCAGCGAAAACCTCGACAGGCCAGGACGTGAGAACGATTCGCGGACCCGTTCTCCCGATTGCATTTTCTCAACCTGTAAGATCAGCAGAAACTCTCTCCAATTAGATTTCACGCAGTCAGCTGTCCGTCCCTTCACGCGCGCGCAAAAGAGACCAGACGAGGTCGAGGATATGGGAAAAGTCGCGATCCACAGCGTCACAGGCGGGTATCGGAGATCGAAGCACGTGCTAGCGAGGCCGACGGCGGGCGATCGATCTATCGACCCAATGCGGTAATTGTTACTTTACTACTGCTCGGCCGCAGTGCTGACAGCATTCGCTGACCTGATGTGTCCCCTTATGGTCAGATTCAGGCTTGTACGAGAATCCTCGGATCTCGCGAAGAACAGTTAGGTACCGTCGTTTCTGCATTTGGCGTACAAAGAGCTGGCTCATTGCCATTGGCAGACAGATGTTGTACATGTACAGTGTCAAACGTACATTAACCCGTTGCATGACTTGAAGAGTTTTCTCATCAACACGACGCCACATCTTCCGGACCAACTACTATCTCCTCTGATAATCAAGCAACTCAGTCGAGGAAGCCTCCGTTACGTGGTCTCCGCTGTCACCAGTTCTCCACGTTGCATACGCTCAGCTATCCGTTATCAAAGAACTCAACTGAGACGTACAGTTCTCTGATAAAGTCATGTGTACAGTATTATGTATACGGGCGGCCGCAAAACTAGATTCAGTACGACAGGGATTTTGCAATACGGCGGTCAGTGGATAAATTGAATATGATACTGTATGTGTACTCCATATCGAAGGAAGCTGCCATACCCGATACGATACAGTATTATTAATAGCAGACATAATTAATTTCAACTTACACTGCAAAATACATCTGTTACGTTACACTTTCGCAACTCAAGAAACGAATCCAGCATACACAAAATCTCGAGACCAGCTCACAGCGCCTCCCCCTCGCCATACATCCTCTCATGCTGATACGTCGCATACTCCCCATATCCGATTCCACTCGAGAATGGCTTCTACTGACCCCCTTCCTCACTCTCCTCCCTCAAACTCCCCACCGTCTCCACCTCCCTCCCCGTGGTGCCCTCCATCCTCGTACTCGTCATCCCAAACGTCTCGAACCGGCTCTCCGGTATCACAGGCCTGAAGCTAGAGAGCACGGCCCCCGAGCCAGTCCCCGTGTAGTATCTCGAGTGACCGAGGGAGTGGTGTGGAGGTGAAGCGTACGCTGTGGTTCGGAGGTTCATCGTGATCCGGCAGACAATGGTGGCCATCAGGCTAAACGTACAAGTTCAATTCGTGGGAACCACAAAAAGGGAGAGAAGCGTACCATGCAGATGGTCTATAGCAAAATAATGAGTTATGAGGTAGCAGAGATACGAGCATACGTACTGTCCAGCGATAGCTCTCAGACCCGTCGGCGCATAGAGGATCATGATCACCCACGTAAAGTTGATAGAAAAGATAGCTCTACAGTTCTTAATCAGCGCCAAGCCAGCCTAAACGAAAGCTTTTTGCAGCTTACGCAAAGTATAACGCGCCGTCCTTTACCAGACTCTCCAACAGCGTCCACCCGCGGAACCTGAGCCCGGTGGTCCACTCGGACTGCGCAAACTCCCGTCGGCGATGGTAGTGCATATACACGGTCCGCGATGCGGTAAGTAGGAACACGAGGCAGTCAAAGGCGACTTCCATCGAGACGAACATGATGGAGAAGTGCCCGCTGCATATGGTGTAAGTCATGAGTGTCGGGGAGAAAGGTGGAATACGTACATCTTCTTCGGGGGGAGGTACACGCAAACTAGCTCGACAATTGGTCAATATGACGACGACAACAAGGAGCCTGATACTGACAGTGATACTGGTAATTATCGACTGGATCCGGGGCGGGTGTACCACCAGGGACGGTGTACTGCCACAGACCTGCCGCAGTCTGCGCTGCTAGATATAAGAGCAGTAGAATGAGTAGGGTCCGGTTGGCGGTGTACATTGCCCATACTCTGTGCAACGGGTTGAGAATTGCAATGGATTGTAAGGGCGCAAAAGCAATATCGTACCTAATACTCATGAGGAAGCTTGGTAGGACGCTCAGAGGAACTGTGACGCCGAGAGGCAGAAATAGCATCCATTGCGCGCATCTGGGGTATATGCGTTGAGATGAGTATACGATTTTGGTTGACGCATAGAGAAGGAAACGGACTGTTCTCGTGTCATGTCAGTGGAGAAATATCCTGTACTTAAGTCTCAGATGAATGGATGAGAAGTGGGATAGAAAGACGCACCGAAAAAGACGACTATCATGGCGAGCACGGAGTAGTATCGCACCTGTGGCGAGGAATTCGACTATGATATGCAGAACACTTGGAAGAAGCGGGCGTACGAGTAGAAAGACACATGAAACTGCGAACAAGCATGAACGGCGAATGCGAGAGTGGAAAGATCGGGACGTACGAAACGTCTTTTTTCGTTTCCATATCACCTCGATCTCTTGAGGGAATGTGAGGATATGGTCATAGACTAGAACACAAAACCCGGCGAGGAAAAAGAACTATGCAGAGTTGGATTTTCAGTCGAGTTCGTCGAGTGTTGGTGAGAAACTACCTTTCCCACCGCGCTATGGACACAAGTTTTGTGAGATGAGTTTATATAGATTGACGAGAGCAGATACGACTGACATGTCTCTCAGGGTCTCCTGGGTTGCAGGGGTGGCCTCCATGTCGTCGGGATCAGAGTGGGCAGAGACGGCTGCCTAGACAGGCAGCGAGGACCATTTAAGAGAGGGAGGAAGCGATGGGATCATGGGAAGAGCAGACATTCGCGACGACGGACGTTACTTACGTCGTGGGAGGGAGAGAACTCCGTGGGCGTCACCGGCGGACCCGGACAGCACAACGGGCGTCGCCGGTCGGTCAGACGGTGGTTCTCACAGGGAAGCTGGCGTACGCGTGCATGGGAGCGCAGAACCCATCTGCATGCGCCACCTTCCCTGTCGTCAACGTCCATCTGCCAGATGTCCACTTCTACGAATGCGATGCGGCCCACACTCGAATGATACATGACACCTGGCGAGCGACACGCCCTCCCATTTCGTCAGCTGCGTTCAGGCGAGATCCCTGAGGTGCATCGATGCTGCAGCTGATCTCGACCATGCCTCTCGTCGTTTTTGGCAACACTGAGTGTGTACACACAGCACGCGGGTCGTTGAAAGGACCCCGCTCGGCAATCGCGATCACATCTGCAACGCCACAATGCCCATGATCGGAGGATCCCAATTTGCTGTTGTTTAAATTTCACTGTGAGCAGAATATCCTGGGCATGTGCTTCCATTCCGTTGTTCTGTGCGTGCGGATTCGACGATGTAAAACAAGCTTCCTAAGTGCTTAGCGGCTAAGCTTGAGGGTCACAAGGGAATTAAAGGAATTTCAAGGGACGTTGTGGGGGATACGTCCCGTTTCCGCAGTACCTGACTAGTAGTCAGAAAATAAATTTAATCTGAATTGAATAAATATTAGCCTTAGTCGGGGGGGGGCCTGGCCCCCCACTGGCACACTTTCGAAAGCTTCCGGCAGCCTGTAGGCGTCTTTCCGGGCTTAGAAAACCACCGGATACCGGAAGATTCGTGCGCATTGTGGAGCGCTTGTTTTGAGCTTTGTGGCGCGGGAAATCTCCCAAAAAGGGAGTGATTGTCCAAACTCCTCCTCGATAACAATGCGGCGGGAAGCTGCAAGGAAGGGTCAATGCCCGAAGGAGGAGGACGAAACGCCAGCTCGTGTGTGCCCGAGTCCGACTGAGCGTGAGGTGGAAAACGAGACGTTGCGAACACGACTCACCACCAAAGGCGCGAGCCACAACAGTCGTGCGCAACGCGAGGCGACTCACCCCCAAAGGCTTGCGCCAACTATGAATTCTTTGATACCCCCATCAGGGAAGGCGGTGTTTGTTTGAAAAGAGACTGCAAATAACTATTATGCAATGCAAATTATGCAAATTATGCGGGGCGATTTGCTAAGTGGACAGTACAAAAGAGCGCGATTTGCGGAATTTGTCTATTGAGTCCTGAGCCAACTGAACGCGAGACTTGTCAAAAGAATTTGAAATAAAAAGAGGAAGAATTGAATCTATTTTCCGCCAGTACTCGAGAAACGCGCGTGACCTCCAACCACCTTGGACTGCGACGATATCCGGGGGAGTGCCTCGGAGAAGGAGTTCAGTGGCTCCTCCGATTCGGAAACAGTGACCCGTCAGCGCACTTAAACCGGCCTTCGCCCACGCCTGGTTGCAACGCACCAGGAACCATTCACGTGTCATCGGATCCCAGCCTCGTTCCGAATGGGAGACGAAAGAAAAGAAGGGAGCGTCAGGAGGAACTTTGTCGTTGCATTTGAGATGATGCGCAAGGGCACGGATTGGGGAAGTAGGTTCGCCGTTCTCTGTGACTGTCAACACAAGGCCGGCGTATTTGGTAGTTTTTGACCACGGTATAGCGAGGGAGTAATACGATTTCCCATCCGGGAGGGAATTAAGCTTTAAGGGCGCGGAGCGAGCGACGTGTTTCGCCTTGACGAAACCGTGGGATGATGGGATCACGAGTTCTCCTAATCTAAAGTCAAAGTGAGCATAATGAGCGCGGTGAAAAGATGGAGCCCTAAGGCCAAGACAGTCGTACCGCCTCGTGCCCCAAAAGGCAAAACATGCAACCGCGAAGACAGCGGCATCGAAAGAGTTTGAAAGGTCTAAGTAAGAAAATAGTGCGTTCATGTGTTCGAGCGTGACAGGAGGACGCTTCGGCTTGGCGGAAGGTTGTACCTTCAGCGCGCCCGCACATGTAATCTTCAACATTTTGGCACCGAGCCACGGTGCACCGTTAATGGAGTGCCAGAAAGACAGACCCGCGATCCAAGTATCGATGGTAGAGCGAGAGACAATGCCACCCCATTTAGCAACGAAGCACGAGAGAAGAACATCAGACGCTGGCATACGCCGCGACTCGGCGATCCCCAGACAGTCACAGTATTGATTAAAACGTAGGAGGCCAGCACCGTAGTTCTTCCGAGTATTGGGTTCAATCGAAGCGAGCATAACCTTGAGCAAAGAGTCAGAAGCGTCAACTGAGATATCAGCGACAAGAGATTGTCGGAAATTTAAAGCATGAGGGGTAGTCCAGAAAGCGAGACGATCTGCAGCGAGAACAGGAGGGCGAAGGGTAGATGGGTTAAGAGAGTTTGCCAACGATGGCTTCCTAGGTTTGCGACGGCTCAGAGTTCGCGGAGAAGGGGAGTCCTTCCTCTGAGAAGTCGACGCGTCCGCACCTGCGCACGCAATACTTGGAGGCTTGCTAGACATGAGAAAGCAGGGGGATAAGCTCTTCCGGTAGAGCGAGAGACGGGAGACGAAGCGAGGCCGAGCCCAAGATACCGCGAGATACGGGGTCGGCCAAGTTTTCTTTGGTGTTGACGTAGCGAAGAACAAGATGCAAATTGAGGGCCGCCAGGATGACGACCACTCGACGAATAGAGAGATTTACTTGGAAGTTTCGGCTGCGGCCTCTGTTGACCGCGCCCACCACACCGATGTTATCGCTGCGTACTAAGATGTCAGCGTTAGAATAACCTAAGCTCTCAAGGGAGAGCGTTGCAAGCTCGACCGCAATCATCTCTGCCCATCCAATGTCACGGCTGTTCGCCTTCCACCCTTTGGTCAACCTCCAAGCGGCCCATCTCCCGTCGATAATAATTCCAACGCCCCAGCTCGAGGATGCGTCCACCCAAATGCCCACATCTCGCAGGTCGCCTCGCGGAATGAGGGAACGTGCGATACCCGTCGAAGATAAAATGTTTCTCCACCAATCCATATCAGTCTTGACTGAGTGCGGGACGTACCGTAATTCGAAATCGTTGCGGAAAGATGCAACGAAATTGCAGAGGCTAGAAAGGAAGGAGCGGCCTTGAGGGAAGACGAAACTGATGTGAGAGAGGGTGCCGTTGAGTGACAGAATGAGACTTAGAGGCACTCGACGCCGTTCCGACGCCAAACCGCAGAAATCCTCGACCTTCTGCAAGTACTTGAGGCGTTTGACGTCTGGCAGAGCAACCGTGCGCTTCGAGAGGTCCCAAAGAAAACCTAGGTAGACCTGCAAAAACGCGAAACCCCAGCATTTTCCGAGTTTCCAAGGTACGCCTAACGGCCGGGTGACCCTAAAAATATCCTCCACGTCGAAAGCGTAAACCCAGTTGTCCACACTCGATCCGGAGATTGGGAAACGAAGTTGCGCCAGATCGTCAACCCACTTGGCGTTCGGGGCTCGAAAACGCGCACGTAAAATATCCACGACCGCGTCCATGACCTCGCCTTGTACCCCTGGGCCAGAGGAAATTCCGAAAGGACAAACATGGTCCATGTAAAATTTTCCCGGTTCGCATTGTATGACGATATAAGGCTTGTGACTCGGTAGAATGGGGATATTCCGGAATGCGGAATCAATGTCGAGGGAAGCCGCCTGGGAGCCAGGCGGTGCTGTGGCAACCTGTGAACCAAAGGACAAGTGAATAAAGGGTTATGACTCGACTTGAGCCACCCGAAAGAAGGCAGGCGGAGAGCGCCTGATAACCGAAATAAGAAAGCACGCTCTCGAATTGAGGCGGCAACAATGATTCTTCACGCTGCGAGAACTCATATTCGAAATGAGGCAGCGAATAGAAGGAGCGTCGACACTCGAAAAGGAAAAATAGGGCCCGTTCGCGAATTGCGATGTTTCCAAATGGCTCTAGATAAGAGTAAGACTTACCATCTGTGCGAAGATTGCTGCGGTCCCCCAGGTGGTCGTAAACTCATCCGAATCGATGTCGTCGTTAACCGACATGCCCTCGGAATCTTTGAATGAGCAATTTTGGATCAGTCTGAGCTTGTTCGAACCAGCTTTCTCGACTACTGAGAGCGGCGAAGAGACAAATGCGGAATTGAAAATATTTTCGAGTTGCGACTGCGAGAAAGGGCCGGACATGCGTCCGAGGGAAACCTGCTCATTTACATAGTCCTGAATGAAGTCCATATGAGCGATACCCGTCTTAGAGTTGGCGGGGGTGAAAGAGACAGAGCGAGGGCGAAAGTTTCCAATTGGGAAACCACAACGAAGTTTATTGGGGAGATTTTGGTATTTTTCCAAGAGACCGAACTTATCGAGTTCTGAGGTGAAGAAATCTGCACGATACGGTGTGATGATGCGCTCCCGTTCAGAGGCACCGCTTACTACCGGCGTGATGACCGGTGGCACCACAGAGCGAGCAGACGTGAGAGGATCTACCGGGGCAGCGGAATCCTCTGCAGCCTGAACGCTGCCCACCAGACTCGGAGAGATTCCAGAACAGGCAAACATCGGACCCGTCTTTGACACTAACGAGACGGCCTCGCTCGAACGCGCAGAAGATGGGTTTGCCGTTCCTGAGGGTCTTCTCGTTGCAGTCTTTTGCGTGGTGGCCGTTTGTTCCGCCGTGGCCGCATCGAAGGCAGAACAGCCCGGCGCCAGGCTGTCTGCCGCCCTGAAAGGGCTTGCTACCTTTGCTTGGGCCCTCGCCCCGGTCATACGTTTCGCGACGATCTCCAGTAGGACCCCTATCGCGTCCCAAGTATTTGTCCTCGCGGGTGCTCAGCCGCCCCAAACGCTCCCCCTTGTTGTACGGATGGTAGGCTCGTCCTCTATCCTCGACTTCCACTTTCCTTCTGGTGATTGCTCTATCCACATTATAGAAGCGTCGCTCATAACTCTGACTCCCCACTCCGAATGTCGACCAGGAGCCACCAAAGAAGGACTCTCTAACTTCTCGATCGAAAGCCAAGATGGTTTCGAAAGAAACTTCCATTTCTTCACGCTCGCCCAGAGAATCGAAGTGAGCCGTGAAGAGGTCCCGGACCTTGGTAGAACACGCCTTGTCGAGTACGTTTACGAAGTTCTTCCACGCCTGCCACCAATCGTCCTTGGACATATTGTCCTCGCTAGCGTATTTTGAGACGTCGATAATGTAGCTACTCACCCCTTCTGCGTTATGAACCTTCGTAAATTTCGGACCTTCGCTCCTTATTTGGCGCATAACCCTGTTCGTACACATGGACAGCGGCAGATTATGCTTATGTCTGATCAGAGCAATAAACGATTCCGGAGGTTTCGCCACACTACTAAAAAGATCCTCGTTGTCGGCGACATCGCATACCGGTAAGGGAGGTCGGGTAAGGGAGGTTAACGGAGTGGAGGGTGCAGCTGCCAAAGGGGGGCCATGCGATCGAGCTTCGACGGGAGCACCAACAGGGTTGGACTCGGAAGCGGAGGACCTGGCTATATGCGCCTGATCTGAGTCCAATTTCTTCTTCATCAAAACGACAGCCCTTTGTATCGATCCTGGACTCATTTCTCCCAGTAGTTCCAGGAACAGCCTCTCGGATGAGATCCAAGGAGGAGTTCCTAGGGTTCCTGCAGGCGGCGAACGCGGCGGAGCGCTTGCATCCCTCGAGGGAGGGTGAGGGGATACGTGGCCACCGAGGTCTTCATCTTCCGAAACATCTTCGTCTCCCCTCGCACGCCTCACTGCTCTATCCTCGTTACGCACCATCCTCATTTCTAGTTCCGCGGCCGAAATCCCATCTCCGAAGCCGTCCACATTATTTCCGCCAATACCCACCGGCATGACTTCAACCATAAGAGGGAGAAAGGTACCTTGAAGTATAAGAGATTGCGAAAATTTTTTCCCGAGGGACGAGTAAGAGAGGGTGGATGCGTGATGGTGGCGAACGCGAACTCGAAAGAGATAATTCGAGGGCGTTTCGCCTCATCACGCATCTAGCCGCTCGCTTAGTAAGCACTTGCTTACCTCATCCGCTCGTTCCTCGCTTTGAGCCAAGCAGCACTCTTCTTTCCAAGTTATCTAGAGCTCCCATTGTCCAATGCTCATCTCCGTCTTATTGCTCGAATTGTACGCATATATGCGGTACATCATTGGTTACATGGAGAAATACATATTACAGCGTTGCGAGATAACGATACGAGACGATAGCTGAAAAATAGACAGCAATAGTGGATACAGCAGATACAGAGACGTTGAAAGCGATGCGAGGTCATCCCAGAGCAGATTGTAACACAGCGTAACTGGAACGCGAGAACAGCGATGGGAATGCGAGAGTGAGAATACAGCGTAGAGAATGCGAGAGTAGCGAACGAGTCGTAAGAGCAGCGAGAGCGTTGAAGTTTGAAGATTGAAAAGTCAGATGCTGGAGCCCAGTTTTCCAGCTCGTCTGGAGTGCGTCGAAAGCGGGATTAATGTACACGTTATTTGCCTGGTGTGGTGAGTCTTGCTTATTGCTATTGGACGGTAAGTTAAACGATTAGATGGCGTTTGCGCCGCGAGTGTCTTTAGTCCAGTCGGTCTCAATGCGATTCCTGCGAGTATATATATGCTGATGCGTCTTGTAGTGAGTATATTAGTGGTCCACAGCCGGTTCGGTATTGGCGTCCTGATTCGCGTCATCTTCTGCAGCAGCCCGTGCCGCCCTATAAACGTCGTCGTCTATAAATACGTCTTCTTCACCAGGGATAATGGAACGTTGATGACACGTCGCTGCGTGCTTCCACCTAGTCGTAAAATCAGCTACCGACGGAAACTCTGCGGCGCGCCCACATACCAGAAAATCTCTTTCACCTGCATCGAGAAAACGTAAGTGAACGTCACAAAATGACATATCAAGGGGAACAAGATCCTACCTTCACTTCAACGTCCTTCACACCCTCCACCGCCACCCATTTCTTGCATTTGTGGCATTTGCCCTGTTCAATCTCGGCTTTCTCCTGTTTAACCTTGATGCCCTGCTTGGAGTGAGGAACATTAGGGATGCGGTGAAATGCTACTGGTGGGGAGAATGGAAGACCGGTGGAAGGAGAGATCCCTTCAAAAGCGGTCAGGCTGAGGCAAGGCGTAACACGAGGAGACGAGAAGGCGCACCGTGGTAGTATTGCATGTGGTAACTTGAAGTGATGTCAGCATCTACCTGTAGTATAAGAAAGAAGAGGACTCTGAGACGAAGCGACGTGAGTTTCATGCCCTGAATGTGTTATAGTGGCATGGACCTACAACTTGAACGCACTGAACTTCATCGACAGCCACAGTTTCTTCCCTTCTCCGCCTCTAGAAGGCGGTTCAGCACAGATGGGACATAGACCGACCTACAGCATACGTCAGTGCAAGTCACGACAGTAGACTCAATTGCCGCATTACCTTGGTTGTGCCTCTTCCCTTCACCCAACGTGGAATATAAAGATCCATCGGAGATCGTGGGATGTTTTTGATAGCCCCTGGAAGAGAAGCAGCGCTGCACGCAATAAACGTCAGCATGAAGCGAAGCGACAGCCAAAACAATTCATACCTGGACTTATCCTTAGGAACAGCGAACTTGCGGTAAAGCGCAGAAAGTAGTGGATGAACTGGTATAGACGAGGGAAACGTCCGCCTGCTAAGGTTGCGCCCCGTGTTCTCATCCTCCTCGTAGAGCTGAGTCTCGCAATCTGAGAACGTCTCCGCGTTCTCTTCGTTCCCGGTGTGCATATGCATAGCGATAGCAGGAGAAACCTTCATCCTTTTCCGCCCCTTCTCATGCTTTTCCTCGTAGGGCTCCGAAAGTAACCCTTCCCGGCCTCGTTTTCTACGCAGCGGGTTATTCCGAGACTCTGTATCGGCACCAGCTTGGCATGGACGTAAGACTTCAGCAAGCGCGCGTATTTGTGCCCTTGTGGGTCGTCCACCAATAGGAGAGGCGCCCAGTGTGCTGAAGATGCTGTCCACACCTCTCTGTTTCTGGACGCTGTCACCTCCGGGGGACGAAGGAGCTGAAGACAGCGGGGAGCCTGTATCAAACTGAGGACCTACAGCAGTGGTCTGGCGTATATCTCCCTTAGCTCCGTTTTCTTTGGCAGAAGCAGACGGCGGTGAAGACCATGGCGAGGCTGGTAGTATTGCACGTTGGTCCTGAGCTGCCCTTGCGCGTACACCAGTTAGAGCTGTGGATGGATTGTTAAGGATTCGTCGGTCCTTGAACGACGACGAGGATGGATGGATTTGTTGAGACTTGACCGTAAGGAATGACAGATTCGAGCGTGTTACTGCAAGCGGAAGCTCGTCGTCTGAAACCACATCGCCGTATTTCTGAGACGTGCATAAAGACGAAGAGCGACTGATAGATGATTGGGAGCCACTTTGAGACGCATATAGTCCGCTTTCGCTGTCGCGATCACTGAGATACTCCTCGGGCGGGTGGATTGCAGCTGCTTGTGGTATAATGTCCCTTCCCTGTTTGCCTTGTCTCAATATGGGTGAATCGTCCTCGAGCATGGCAGTCCTGAGACATTCGGGAGTAGACAATTGCAATGTGTTTGGATCGCACAGGTCCACGGGGTACGCAAATTCATAATTTGGCTCGAAAAACGCCGAAGGAGAGGAATAGACCCTCAGTCGTTGAGGAGTGCGCGGAGCATTAGACGTACATCCGTAGTCATGACGAAATATCGGCGACAAAGGATCTTCGGTGCGCGGTGAGGACGATAGCATAACACCTGCCGATGGTAGAGAGTCAGCAACAGGAGCTTCAGACATCCGCACGAGTTGAAGCGGCAGAACCTACAATTTGCTGGATGCCTCTGAGCTATGTCTCCTTTGGACGGTCTCGAGGGCGTCCGCGGCCCTTCCCAGCTCGCGATCGTTGGCTGGGACGAAGACGGCTCTTGAGAAGGGGATAAAATCGGAGGCGAGAAGAGATTGTATGCGCCACCGCACCCATGTCCGATATCAGAGTCGCCTCTCGCACCACGGCTTCTGGTGTGTTGCGACGAGGGAGACGTAAGTGCTGAAGACGTCAACTTGACCGGCGACCATAGGAGTCGATTGGTAGAGGTACTAGGGGTCTTATCGTCATCAAAAGCAGTTCGTTGGTTTTGTATGCCGCACGGAACAGGCGACAGGCAAAATTTGGGCGGGGAAGATCCAAGTTGGACACTCAGTAACGTTTCCGCTGCTGAGATGGTGCCGAAACTTCGGAAACCAGATCTGAACGCGCACGACGCGTCTGGCGCGTCGCAATCACTTGAAGTAGCCCGCTTGAATGCATATAAGTCGGATTTTTGGTGAAGAGACGACGGAGACACGGTGGTAGACGAAGGTATATATGCAGCATCGAGTAGCGCTCTCGACTTGGACTTTGACGCATCGGCAGCTGCTGAGGAAGTGTGGCATGAGTGCACAAGTTGATACCGACGAGGAGATATTTCAGTTTGAACATGTGTGTCACTGGCTGGAAATGGGGATGGAGACGAGCATGGCTGAAAGGCATAGCTCAAATATGACGACGGCGAAGGGGAAAATGTGTAACTTGAAGGAGAGGCAACAACGCGCTTCGGCGTATGGGGTGGCAGAGAGGACATATTAAAAAGGCGTGAAAAGGTGAGCGAACAGAGCTTGTGAGAAACCTGCGTAGATAGACAACAGGAGGAGGAGGAGGAGGAGGAGGAAGGGGAGGGGATGAATGTCGTCCTGTCAATTGAGCAATGATCAAGGCTGTCGGCAGCTCCCGTTTGTCCAGAAAAGGTAATTGTTGACGTTGTCTTCTAAGTCCGAGTCTTAGGCTCTCTCAAGAAGCTTTCTGTCAAAACAAGCTATATATGTTAATTATCATCACATCTATCATCTTGTGGATATCTTGACTACAGAGGCAATTGCTATAGGGCCGGACATCGTAGGCTCATGAAGATTGGTGCCAGTGCGCGTTGCCATTGCAACCTAGCTGGGTGCCATACTCGTCCTACATGAGTTGTAATACCTCAGCGTGTTGGGGTCTATAATGGTAACGGGCACTCGCGAGCATTTTCTCAAACTTATCGTAAGCGATGAGCAAATGATGTACCGATGCATTGAAACTATATCCTGCATCATGAAAGAATACTGCGGGTATGAGCATGACTCAGCTGCCGGAAGTGCATCTTCGTCGTATCCAGTGGACCCTGATATCTCAACTTCTCGCACCCGAGGAAAAAATACTGCTCATTGGCTTGTATGAATCTGCAACAGCCTGAGTTTCTATTCCGAGGTACGAAGAACTAGAGTGGGGATACGAGCCTAGTTCTCTTCCGTTCTCAGTTTTATTGCTCCACACGGTCAGTGTGCTCTCTTCGTTACATGGCACAGCAGTCACTATATTCTCCAAGCTCTCGATCACGGTGGAACGTAGGTCTCTCGATTGTCCTCGTCTCTTTCCCTCGCCATGATCTCCCCGGCCATACACACAGATCATGACCGGGGAAAAGAGATTGAAGAATCTGACTTTTTCCGCCTACTCCTGCACAGCAATTGTTCTCGCCCAAAGGTCATCAAGGACAGCGATCTCTGTCGGATCACAATAGTCCTTTCCGTTATTTTCAGACTTGCTCTCGCACCTCAATTGCCCGAGCTAGCCTACTGCTTCTGACACACGATCGGAGAGAGCGATTGATCATTACATCAGGTACGACGATGGTAAAATACTCACTTGTCACGGGGCTGAAACATCTGCTGCAGGAGGTGGATGCTTCGTATATTGGAAGGAGTTTTGTCATAATGACAATGCCTTACTTGGCTGTGAATATAGTACATATCACCTCTGGGAAACCATTTTGGAACGTGCTAGTATATGTCATGCTCGAGTGCGGACCATGGACACACATAAACCATTGCGCAACGGAGACGCATGACTGCAAGCTTGCAATCAGCTCCCAAGCCTTATTGGCTTGCTGAATTGCTCTTGATGACCTCGTTCCTGTACCTTACGGCGACGAGTAGGTAAATCATTGGGCGCTCGGTCGTTACAATGTGTCACATACTACGGTAATTACAGATTTTGATCCAGAGTCCGAAACCGTTTGATCTTGGTTTGATCATCATGACTCTTGGTTAACGGGGCCCACTTGGCACACCCACCTCCTTCCGAAGTACACCTTGAGTCGAGAGCCCAAATGTCCTCAAACAACATCGCAAGTTGAAACGTTGCATGCTGCGACGTTGGGTAGCTGAAATACCGACACAAAGGTGCGCAGCTGATCTCGAACTACTCAAGCTCGCCGTAAGGAAGTGGCCAAGCGTACTATCCATCAAGCTCTCTAGGGGCAAGTATGAGCAGAGCTGTAAGAGCGTAGCTTTCCGGTACAAGCACAGGAACATGTCCCTGAGTTCATCACTTTTCGCTGTTCTGCAACACAACAAGTAATATCATCCAGGTACGTACTCATCTCATTCTTGATTGTGCCGCATTACACAGCAATTGGTCGCGAAAGGATAGCCACTGCATGTCTCACGAGGCCTCCAGTCATGGTTTCAGGCGTGTTTGACCATCAGGCACTCTATGTGATGTAAGCAATTCCAACATTGCATGCTGATGCGCAAGTGGACCGCATCGATTGAAAATGGCCCGAATATGTTGGCTGGGGGCCCTTGGTATAAAGGACCCATGCTGGGTGAGTTGCTAGCCTTGACTGTTGTCGCTTCTTCTCAGCTACAGCCCCCTTCCCTCCCCCTGGTGCCCAACAGCGTCGGCGCGAAATGGATACGTCAAGCCCTGTAACACCCGTCCCTACTCTGGAGGAGATCTTGAGGGCAATGAACATCAATATGACAATGGGTATTACTACTGTTTGTGCGTTGTCGTGTTGACCCACCGCACGCTTCGGGATTACTAATGGAAGCCTTCATCTGAAAAATCTAGTTGGATGGATTATCGCAATGTAGGCTGTTTGCATCCCGTGTTTAGCATATTAAAAGCTGACAGCAGATGTCAACCAGGCTGTATGGGATCACAAGCGTACAGACCTACATCTACTTCAACAGTAATCCACCAGATACAAGGTACATGAAGACTACGGTGCGTCATTTTCAAGATTGTGATATTTCTTTGCCAGGGTGCTCATGTCTGTTCCAGGTCTTTGTCCTCTGGTCTGCAGGTGCTTTTTCCACCTGTTTGAGCCGTCTCGCTGATATGTAGCTTATAGGGTAATCGACACGCTGGGAGCAATATTCAGCTTTCATGTCGTTTACACCTACACCATCAAGGCCCTTTTGAAACCAGTGATATGGACTGATATTATATGGTACGCGCTCCATCATGATGCGTTGCCAGTATGCTGATCTCAAGCATCCACCCAGGAGTGACGGTGTGCGTTTTCATTGTAAATTGGGTTATCCTCGGTATGAAGCTGATGGTTGGACAATCTCGTCCTTAGGTCAATTTCATGATGTTGGTGCGTAGGGCGCATACAGATCTCATAAGCCATGAATTGACATTTGACACAGTCCTTGAGCGACGCAATTGTCACAGTGTGAGCTGCGTTTCGGTATGACTGTTGCTTTGTCCCGACCACTGATTCTATCTTGCCGCAAACTTAGCGTGTTTGCCTACCGAATTTGGAAGTGTAAGAGTACAAGCCTTACGATGGTCGAGGCAACTCTGACAGATAGTATTGTCGCGCAGTAGGAGACAAGATCTGGCCTCTGGTCTTCATAGTATGTGACACTCCTCCCTGTTGTGTGCTCAATTCGGTGACCATTGTGATATAATAGGTACCACCAGCATTTCTCGTCTTCAGTGCGTGAAGCTCATGATCTCCGATATATGTTGCAATCTGATTTCGTTTATTGTTACAGTCGGAGGTCAAGGTACGAATTCTGTAGTCGTAACACTGCGTCCATTTTTGAGGATTCATTGCTTCTTTGCCATCTCTCAGCCCTGGGTGTCATCACGTTCGTCGCCCTTTCGAACTCTTGCAACACACGCTTGACATTATTTTCTGAAATAGATTCGTGATGCCTAGCTTCGCAGATTTGCGACAACATATTGCAGTCAGTAATATCCCTTAATCTGCGCTGCAATCTACGTTCGAGGCTCACGCTTCTCCATAGTGGCTATTCTACACAGTGTTTTCGCTGCAAGCATTCTCCGATCTTGCGATTATGATATGCCTTTGCACGTTATTAATCAAACGGCGAAGGAAAGTTCAAAGGTAGTCCTTTTACTTTCGGCTATTCATATGGCGCGATACTGAGGGGCTGAATGACAGAACACGTTCCGTCATCGGAATGCTGATATTTTACAGCGTGAACACATGTTTGTTAACCTGGTATGTAAAATGAGGCATGCTCTGAGACAGTGGACTGATTATGCTCTGTTGTGATGGTAGTTCCGTCGGTGTGGCTGCGCTTATCACGGTATGAACAAACTTCGCTGTGAAAAGGTGGCCTTTGCTTCGCTCACCTTGGCCCTGCCTTCTAGAACGCTGTCTCTCCTAACACGTTCTTCTGGCAAGGTCTGTCGGCGGCACTTCCAAAACGTCAGTACATCACATGCGTCTTCTTCGTGCACTCCCTATTTTGCGTGTCGCTGATGCCTCATTCCGGTAGTAATGTTGAACTCGTTGCTGGCCATGCTCAACTCGCGGGATGGCATGCGTACCAAGATTCAAAAGGAAGCAGTTGTGTCCATCAAACTCTCCAGGCTGGAGAACACTCAGCTTGGGACGAGCATAAGCGCTAACACGGTGCATTCGAATCGTGAACATTCTACTGAGGATAACGATATCAAGACCATCGGGGATGAGTCATACAAGGAGGTTCGTGCTTCAAATATACGACAAACTCCAGGCCTTTGCATCCTAGTTTGACTGTGGCGACGTAGACGATGGAGAGCGGACGTATCAACATGCGAAATTTTTAGTAGGCAGTCGTAAGTCAGTCGTGAGTACACCTGTCCGCAAGGGGCTGACTAGGTCCTAGACTGGATAATCGTCGCACAAATGCATTTGTCCCAACGCTGAGACAAAGCTTACGATCACACTATGCATCTCTGCTTCATGTTCATCCGTGCTTTGTGAGTCGATTATGAATTTGGGCTAGGCGAGCTCTCCGCAATAGAGACCTTGTACATCCTCGTAGTGAAAGCACTGCAGAGATCAATGGGCTGTCGTACGTGGAGTCAAATTGCATGATTTACATTCGTGTACGGAAAAAATTGCACTTAAATACTCGCACTGGTACCATTGCTTCCTAGGGGTCGGTGGACGGATTTATCTCTGAGCCTTGCCACTGACTCGTGCAAAGGGCATACGAGAAGGTGTTCTGGGTGCCAAACGGTATTATATGGTACAGGTGAATGCCAGACGAACACCTGCAGCTGGGTAATCAAAAGTCTACCTCAGTTATACCGGCCAGTAGCTGCTCTCAACAAGTAAAGCCAGTGGCGGTTGGCGCGATTGTTCACTGAACCTCTGTACCGCAAAATGGCAACAACAGCTGCGAATTACGAAATATAAACTACATACATAGCTACAGCAAAACGCAAAAGCTAATACAGATTCAGAAAATATGGGCGAATATATGACAAGAATGAGTGCATAACGAAGTCGACTGAAAGCCATAGAATGTGCACACACAACAGGCTATAGAGTGGCTGTTAAAGAAATCAAGCAACTCAGGCCACTGCAGCAACGTACCTTTGCAAGATTATATAAATGCAGGCATTGAGCCAATCAGTTAAGGGGGGTGGGGGTGGCGGTGGGGGTGTTAAATGACCTACGAGGAGATCTCGTGGTTTTACGTGCCTTCCGCCTTCGAGCTCGCTACCCAAGGAAAATATGTTATCGAGACTTGAACGGTGGCCGACAGGACCCAGCATGCCCCTGAACTCTCGCAATCCTACATCAGGATCTTCCGTTCCATCTGCAACCGGCAGCGCTCGAGGGCAATACGTGGAGCGCATTTCCGCTCCTGACCATTCGTCTGCTCGTTCCCGCTGCAGTGATGAAGGCTGCAACACCCACCACACAGCGCAGAAATCACACTCGGAGGGACCTATGTATCAAACCGCCGTCAGTATCTATATCAACCAACAACAGCACACGGAAGAACCAGGAACGTGAGGAATGTCACGCAGCGATCCCAACGTTGCACCGTGTTTCTGTGAACTTCGCGACCATCACTCACCAAGTAGCTGTGAAACATGCGCACCGCTCGGCGCGAAGCATTCATACACATTCACCACAACCTCTCCACCCTCCCCCACTCCCCCCTATCACGCCTTTCCCTCCGAGCCCGACTCTGCCGCCGCAGCCGCTTCACACGCCCGACACCGCCTAGCCTTCTTCACCTCTCCCTTACTGCAGTCCTCCTGGCCAATCTCGTCAAAGTGTCTCGGCTTCCTGTCCTTGGCTCTGACCCAATCGAAGCTACCATCGTACTTCGCCCCCGCACGTTCACCCAACCCTCTGAGGAGTTGTCTCAAACCTTCATAGTCAGGAAGGTCACCGAATTCGAGACCACGAACATATGTGTACAAAATCTCAAATTCCGTCGGAAGACCGACAGTTAAGACGTTCTCGCACTCGAGCTTCTTGGTGAGAATGACCGACCATGTCTGAGCAATCGTATTGCCTTTGAGTTTCCGCCATGGAAGAGAACCACGAAGGAAGTAGATGAGTACATAGGCGAGAGACTCAAGATCGTCGCGTCGGGAACACTCTGGGACAACAAATGTATGAGTCAGATGACCAGAGGTATAGAGGAAGAATATGAACTTACCAATGCCTTGGTGTGTATTAATGCTCGCGAACAAGCTCGTACCAACGCCATGCTGGTCGTCCTGCTTGTAGGGAATATGCCGTCCGGTCTTCGCATCTCGGTACTTCTGCGCGAGGCCGAAGTCGATCACGTTTAACGAGGATTCGGATGGTTCACGAGAAGACATGACGAAGTTGGCGGGTTTGATATCGCGGTGAATAAGGCCTCGTGAATGGATATATTCGATGCGTGTGAGCTGCGGGTCGATGTGTCAGAACATGCACGCCACTGATACGAAACGACTAGGATGAAAGGAACAAGCACACCACCGGAGCAAGCAGCGCGTGTTCAAATAAGCGTTGTTATACTCACCATCTGGTCTGCTAGCATTAAGACAGTCTTCAAAGAAAAGTGCCGGTTGCATCGCCTGAAGAGATCTTCTAAGCTAGGTCCAAGCAGGTCGATGACCATGACGTTCCATCCATCTTGCTTTCCAGACCACATCATCCACGGCACTCCAGGACCGCCTTGAAGAGTCTTGTAAATCTTGGTCTCTTGCTGCAATGGTGTAGAACCAGATGCAGAATGTGTCGATGGATAGGAGGGATGAGGGATGGCAGGTTCAAGCTTGATGGCTACTTCTTTGCCTGCAATGGTATGCACTCCAGAGTAGACAGACCCGCAGCCTCCGACCCCAAGCTCTGCGTCGAGCTTATATTTACCGCCAAATGTCCACTCCATGTTGTTCGAGGTGTTCGAGGTGTAATGAGACCCAAAAAGCGTTGCCTTGTGCAGGACGCGCTTTTTAACCATGCAATTAGGTCAAGCGAGGGTACGTATAGTGACAACGAGAGTGGGTGAGCACACAAGGCCCAAGACGCAAAGGAACGGCAGTGGAGGGGGACAACAAGGAGGTGCCGGCGGCAAAGCCATGTTCGACGGAAGAGGCCTTGCTTAGGTCATCATAGTGGCATGTGATACATTGCCTCTTTTAACCAAGTAGCGCTGTAGCCGCCGCAGTAGTCTACGGTAGCCTTTTTTTTTAAAAATAAAAATAAAAATTAGAAATAACATTGTTATTAGACGTTGGCGCAGCCAGGGACAATACAAAATATAAAACTACACACATAATACTCTACGTGTAACGGGAAGACTCTGAAGCCCTGATGCGCAAGACGCGCAAAGTAAGTACACTACCACGTTATAGAGTTCTAGTTGTCAGTGGGAGCGTGATTGAATGTAAATGCGAGAGGGTTATCGGAAAGAAAAGAGTAAAGCGCAGGGTCAGGCTCAGCAGAGTTCTTCAGGAACTCCAGGAAGTTGCGTTGTGGCCGGTAGTACCAAGTACCCTGGTTTAGGATGTGTGCATGCAAATGGAAGATGTTGCAGTCGACACAGCGAGTGCTTTTGTTTGGAAAGAAGTGCAACTGGTACCACCCCGTGTGTGCATGATTCAATATTGCTTGGGCTGCTCGAGCCGGCCAGCTATTGGTGGTGAAACAGGTGAGGAACTTTCCTCCCTTGTGGGTGGTGGGGGCAATCGCTTGTCGTCCGTGTAGGAAGTTGTGGCCTCTGTATGCAGGGTGTTTGCATATGTTCGTCCACGCGTCAATAGCCTGCATTTTGGCAGTCTTTCTGGTCCACGCAATTGAGGTGAATGGGATAGGGTTGGGAGTTTCCAGCGCCTCGCGGGCTTGCTGGTTGACCAACTTGTTTTGTTTGATGCCCG